>BPLR01014651.1:0-28923 GCA_021605095.1 Caerostris extrusa
TTAGAATATATTTTGCAAATATTATGTGTACATGCAAAAATTATATAAAACGAAATTATTAGAATAGACTCTGGAAATGTTTTTTTTATGTAAATAATATAAGAAAAAAACATTAGAATATATTTCGGAAATGTATTTTTGGTATCTAAAAGAGAAGTTTAGAATTTCCTTGTAAGACTGTGGAACTATTTTATTAGGGCCTATATTTCAACTTCAAAATAACGAAATACATTATTAAAAAAAAACCTATTTCACCTGACATCGACGTAGAAATGTTGTCAAAAGATAATCACATTCAGTCATTTGATTTTTAATAATTAGTTCTTTATCTTCTAAATATTTCCGATCTAAAGTGTAGAAATTTTGGTAACATGCGCAAAAACGACTAACTAAACTACGCTCTGTGTCAATGTTGCCAGATGGCGGCAGGAGAATCAGCTACGCTCTGCCCAGATGCCACCATGCGTTTTAAAAATACCACCAACGAATGGCATCAGACGACAGTTCCGGTATTCAAATAAAAAAAGATAAAAATAGTATTATAAGAACAATATATAACACGCAGTATTATACTCTTATACTTGCCAAATTATTGGCAACTAATATCTAACCTCTATTTATTACCAGGATGCACCAGAAGAATCTGTTACACTCCACCCAAATTTTGCCACCATGCTCTTTCAAATAACATACATTATTTTCACTAGGGAGGCAGTTCTTTATTCTGTTCTTGGTATTAAAAAATAAAATTGTAACAACAATATGTAACAAACATTACTGTGCTGTTATACTTCTAAAAAATTATATTGCAAACTAAAATATAACCTTATTTATTACCAGGGAATTACTATTTGCACCAGGAAAGTATCATACTCTCTAGAAATTTTGCCTCCATCCGTTTTAAAATAACATCAATGATTGGCATCCACAGGAAAAGAAGTATTCTGTGCTGGTATTCAACAAATAAATTATAAAAACTTGCTGTTTTTATAACATTGTCAAATAATATCTAACCTCTATTTAATTCTTAGCCATTGCTGCTACACAATTAACAGTGGTTGAAATAATATTAATCAAAGTAATAGCCTGAAGAAATCGCACTTATGACAGCCCTAATGAATACTTTATTATTTATGATCTTCAGCTTTCAATGAACTTCAGAGCGATTTATTAAGTGTATTGTTTAACAAGACAAAAGTAATGTTTTAAATCATTTTTCGCGATCGCGTTCATTTTAAACGATTTAAACTCGAATTAGAGCCGTGCGCACAATTGCGACTTAAATGCCTGAAGGGCTGATAACAGATTATCAAAACATGTAATTATTTGCTGATAATTTTCTGGAGAAGCAGTTAATTCATGCAGTTCATTTGTATTAAAATGGATGATTCCGCTTTAAATCTTGATGGCCGGATAATGGCTCGTTTCATAACTGATTCAAAACTTTGCTCTCATTAAAGTTAAACTTCAGCAGTTGCACATCAGTTTTATCTTCTTCTTTTTTTCCTCCCGTAAATTCTAATTACTTCGATGAGTTTCCCCATTTCAGAAAAACTGGAAAAATATATATTAGCAATCGATGGATTTATTTCGTAACCTTCAAGAACAATTCGGATTTAATTGGGAAATTTTACCTAAGGATAATTTGCAGTAAATGAAGATAGGAATTTTAACAAATATTCATTAAAGTCAATTTAACTGCAATTTCCTGATAAAATGATCATTTAAAATGGCATTATTTTTATAAAAAATATTCTTTGGGTAATCTGTCTCCAAAAACCTATTTAGTTAAAATGGTTGGATTTTTAAAACCATTAATATAATTAACCTTTCCATTTTTAACAAACAGTTTCTTTTATTTTTAATTTTAAAAAATGCATCATATTTTTATACATATATTTTTCCCCTTTTTTTATTTCAAGTCATAAATTTGTGAATATTGAAATAAATCTTTTAAATGTCATATATTATAAACTAAAATGGCAAATCAAGACCTTTAACCCCCTTTATTATGTTCATATATACAATTACCAGTTTAAATTATGTAACAAAAATATGCAATGTCTTCATATTTAAATAATGGGTCTATTAAAGTGAATGATTTTGGCATGTTTTGTGCTCTTCGTCAATTTATTTTTGTCTTTACTATTTAAAAACAATTATATTTTTGTTCATATACTTATTTTGCTGCTATTAAAATGATTCATTTTATACATAAAGGTAACTTATTAAATACTTATTATTAGCTCTTTAAATAAATATTGAGGTTGTTTCAGTGATAAATTACTCATTTTAAAAATAAGTAAATAAAATATAATTTGGTTTTTGGGGGATAATTATTTAAAACATTTACCTTGATAGTGTACTTAAATTATGTTTGATGCATATAGTTAGATTTTAAAGCTTTTTCTGGAATTATAGATTAATTTTTTTTTTTCTTTTGTTTATTACAATCCAAAAGTGTTAGTTTTCTATGAATTTATTTTACTGATGGATAATTTAAATCATTTTTAAGAAGGAAGATAATATGATTTATTTTGACAAAATTGTTAGTTTCAGAAATTATTTTAATTTTTTCATCTTTATAATTCAGATAGCGAATATAGAAGCTTTAAGTTTGTTTCGATAAATTTTAACAGCGTTGTGGTAACATATATTATTTACGTAACCTTTCCGGAAGTTTATTAAACCCGTTAATTATTCTCCTACTTCATAACAAAACCGCTTCACGCAAAGTTAATCAACTGTTAGCAATTTATATCCCTCATTATCCACTCTATAATGTCCTTACAAACTTGGATTACTTTAAGGATGAAACGACGCGTCTCACATGAAACTCCAGGGAACCGAAACCCTGCCAATCGCAAACTCCGAGCAAAAATTAGCAATAGTTCAAAGAGATGAATTTGCGTTCAAGAAATGGAGGATGAATTGGGATGGGAGGGGAGTGAATCCATCTTTGTTCCACTAAATTATATGAAATATTTCTCAACGTTACATAAAAATTCGATTTTTCTTTCCATGTGAATTTGATTATTAATCGCATATTATATGTTTAAGGAATAAATATTTTTTTCAATTGTAATTGTTGGATTATATTTGAGAAAAGATAAAATTTATTTATCAAGTATTTAAACTTGTATGCATTCATATAGTTTATTTTATTCAATAATACAATATGTTAGTAAAATTAAGTTCGTTTGCAGTATTATTTATACAGATTGTCCTTTTTTATTAGTAACGCTGGTTGCAGACTGTGCTGAAAAGGATTGTCAGAATCTCTGTACATATTAGCGTGGTTCGTGTTGTGAGTTATTCTGTGTAATATTAAATAATGTTATGAATGTTCAATGCTATGTTATCTTGTAGAACTTGCTTGAAAAGCAATCAGTTTACATATTCTCCCCTGATTTGTGAGATAAAATTATGGCAGAGAGCCAGATCGGGCGAACTTGCCAGCCACATCTCCTTTTTATTTTTCTGCTGCACTGTTGAAACAAATTTTCTGTAAAAACGCTGTTTTCAGGCACTCTCAATAATACCATAATAGGCACATCGTTTCAGCTGCTTTACACAAGTGAATAAACCCGGTTCAGTATTTGTTCCTGTAAAACAAAATCAAGTTCGAAATATGCAAAAAGGCAATTGGTATAAATGTCCCTATATGTTTTGTTTTAATGTCTGTTTTTAAAGTAGTTGTATGTATTAATGTGATGTTTTAAAATAATTTATGTTATGTATTAGCATCTCGTTTTAACGTTATGTTAATTACTATTTAACTCGTATTAATGCAACTTAGATTACGTATTTTTTTTAATCTTATTTCTCAAGGTCTGTTATTTTTCAAAATACTACAGATAAAATGAATATTTATTTACAATAAATTATAATCTAAAGTATTTTTTTATATTAATCATCATTTGGTGTGTTTTCTTTCATAACACTAATGAAATCCTATATATAAATTTATCAAAAATTATGAGACATTCTTTCTTAAATTATCTATGTAAGCTAGAAAAATATGTTATAAACAGTTTAGAATATATACATATATATACATATTATTGCGGAATTTAAAGGATTCCAATTATTTTTTGCATAAAATTTTTTTTTTTTTTTTTTTTACTTTTATTAAACTAAGCTAGTAGCTCATTAATTAATGTAGATCATTATTTGGAAATTGACGATGTACTAATATTTGAACTAATATTTGAACTAACACTAATATTTGAATATGAGAGACATAAGACAAATATTTGAATTTCTAAAACTTATTGCAGAAGCTTAATTTATGTGAGAACAAAACTGCCTTTTTTAAAATATATAATATACACATCTATATAGCTTCACAATATATTAGAATAAAATATATTCAAGAAAAATATATTATAATGAATGGCCTTCAATACCAAAGAGTCTGTAATATGTGTTTTAATAGTTTTACAACTACCAACTATAATAAATCTGGTCCTTTAAACCCCTTACCTGGATGTCTTCACTAAACCCAAAAAAAAAAAAAATGGAATTCCGATTAAATAAATAGCTCCTTTCTCTCAAAGGCGGAATTTAATGCTAGACTGGAAAACAATAAAAACTAATTTCGATAATTAAAACCGTTTTCAACGTGCCTTTAATTCCATCCAATCTCAGTGGAAATATTTCTGAGAACAATGGCGGGAGGCACACGGCATATTCGAAATAAATGGAAAATCAGACTAGTTCTCAGAGGGGAACAAAGGAGCTGACTTCTCTTAGAAAGTCAAAAACAAGCCATTTCTAAATTCTAATACTGAAAACACTAAATAGAGAAACATGAACAAAAATGTTTTGCTTCAGATGCTCCAATTAATATGATTTTTTTTTCTTGCCTTGTCATTGATTTTAG
This sequence comes from Caerostris extrusa, assembly GCA_021605095.1. Taxonomy (NCBI): domain Eukaryota; kingdom Metazoa; phylum Arthropoda; class Arachnida; order Araneae; family Araneidae; genus Caerostris; species Caerostris extrusa. The sequence continues at coordinate 4,886 of BPLR01014651.1, forward strand.
TAGTGAAAGAAACATATTTTAGATTAATTTTAAAATATTTAATATTTGAAATGATATTGGTACTGTCTAATTTGTGGTAGTACCCATATTTAATGTTGTAAAATATTGCCTTTTGTGCACATATGCATATACATAGTTTTGAAAACATGTTTTGGAATTATTAATGACATATAGATTTAAAAGATAGATGACATAAAAGTTGTTTTCATGTTTAATATTTTTAATTTAAAATTATCATAGCTAAATTGATGAATAATGTCGAAAATAATTTAAAAATGAAAAAAAAAAAAAAGTTATGTTGTTGTTTTTTAACTGCAACATTAAAAGTTAAATGAAATACCTAGCATTATAAACGAATTAAGTGATGAAATTGGAAAATTGCTGAAAATTGATGATATAGAAAATGAAAAAATAGCTGCTGAAGAATGTAATGCTAATTGGATTTCTTGTAAATTTTATTTATCCAAGAAATTAAGAACTGAATAATAAACAATAGGTAGAATGTAAAACAAAAGTAATGCATAGTACTCAAAATTACCGAAATTATCGAAATCAACGCTCTCTGGTGGTTACAGCATGTGTTTAGAGTTTTACAAATCTTTCGATATCTAGATTCATAAAAAATAATTGTTTAAATAAAATTTAAAAATTCAATTTATTTAAATCCTTTACATGAAAAGCGAGCATTTAATTGTGTGTAGAAAATATTGTGATTCTTGTTTAAATTTGTTGAAAGATAGATATGGTCATAAAGATTTGCTAATTAATAATGATATGAAGAAATTGTTAAATATCGAGCCTGTTAGATATTCAAATAATATTTATAGATTACGTAAAACGTGTTATCAAATAGAAATCAGTGTCAGAAATTTAAATCTCCTAAATGTAACAAGTGGTAGTTATGGGCCTCTGTTGAATTTTCCCCATTTCAGGAAAGCTGGAGAAATATATAATAACAATCAATGGATTTATTTCAAAACTCCAAGAACAATTCGGATTTAATTGGGAAATTTTACTTAAGGATAATTTTTGCAGTAAATGGAATTTTATCAGATATTCATTAAAGTCAATTGAACTGCAATTCCCTGTGAAAATTATCATTTGAAATGCAGGCATTATTTTTATAAAAATATTCTTTGAGCAATTTGTCTCCAAAAACATATTTAGTTAAAATGGTTGGATTATAAATCATTAATATAATTAGTCATTCCATTTTTAACAGTCAGTTTCATTTTTAATTTCAAAAAACTTATCATATTTTTTTTTTTCTCCTCCTTTTATTTCAAGTCATAAATTTGAGAATATTGAAATATACTTCTTAAATTCCATATATTATAAATTAAAATGGCAAATTAAAATTTTCAACAACTCTTTTTATGGTCATTATGTAAACAAAAGTAAATTAAAAAATAAAATATGTAATGTCCTCATATTTTATTAATGTGTCAAATAAAATGAATGATTTTGCGTGTGTGTTTTATGCTCTTCATCAAATTGTTTCCCTTTAGTACTTAAGAAACAATTAAATTTTTGTTCATACGTTCTTTTGCTTAATTTGCTGCAATTAAAATGATTCACGTTACATATTAACATATTAACTACTTATAATTAGCTCTTTAAATAAATAATGGGATTTTTTTAAAGATAAATTACTCATTTTTATATAAGTAAATAAAATTATTATTTAAAAAAATTACTTTTTCATAGTACACCTAAATTATGTTTGATGTGTATTATTAGATTTAAAGTCGTTTGCTGGAGACATCGCATAACTTATTATTATTATTTTTTTTTATTATAATCAAAATAAGTTATATTTATATGAATTTATCTTACTAATAGGTATTTTTAATTATTGTTAAGAAGTGGAATTATATAAACATAATTTTTTAACAGGTGGGCTTCATTTTTGGCCAAAAATAGTGCGCCAATAAGTGATGATGGCCAATTTGGCTAGAGCTCTGGCCTTTGCTACAACAGGCATCAGGGTCGAATACTGAATGTGGCATGGATATTTGTTAGTGGTTCGGAATCCACGTTAAATTGTAGGTCACGGTCTAATTAGTTCAAAGTGTTCAAAAAATGACTTTTGGGAAGAGTTTTAGACTACCCCTGCATCTACGTATCATGTATTGAAACCAGAAAAATGTTTACTAGACAGCTTGATTATCGATCGAGATGTTTTCGTATCGCCATCGAGTCTCTCTTTTAATCTCTTTCTCCACTGGCACAACAACCTCATGGTGGGCCAAGACCGTGCGTCTACTGGCATATTTCGAATCCGGAGATGTTTTCTATTTACCGAGTAGGATTGTTAGTCCAACATCCAACGATCATATTAGATGGGAATCTATAGTTTAAAGTGGATTCCGAAACAAACATCCACGACACCTACGGGGCTAGAACCCGAAACTTGCGGCACCCAACACCAGAGTGCTAATTACTCAGCCAGCATTTTTTTAAAAATCTCTTTTGCCAGTAATTTTTAAATTTAAAATACTTATTTTTTTTTTTATATTTTATATATTTGTCATCGACAACTGCATGCGGAATATGAAAAATTAAAATGATGATGCAATGCATATTACACGCATTGTGACTGTTTAAACTAAATAGTTAATTAAGAATGGTAATAGTTAGTACAACTTGCATTTTCTTGAACATCCTGATTGTTTCGACATTTTTTCTAAACATCTTATAGTGACCTATTTAATCAAAACCATTTTTTATTATTAAATATAATACATCAAAAAATACCTTACTAATGACTCAAGAAAATTTCCTAATTGCCTACGACTAGTCCATTATTTAAAAGATTATTGGATATCGCAGTAAATAATTATAAAATTGATTTCCTTAATTTAAGATATTAAAACTTTAATTTTTAAAAAAGTAAAGTAGTTTTTTGTGATTTTATGGATATTTTGATCAAAATCTACACTTTAAATTAAAATTTTAACAGCTAACTATATAATTCTAATCGCAAACGATGCACATTATTTGATTCTATAAAAAGAATAATAATAAAATTATTCAGAATGTAATGCTTTATAATATACGTTGTATTTGATAAAACTTTAAGCTTGGTTCGATAAATGTTAACAGGGTTGAGGTAACATAGATTATTTACGGTAAACTTTCAGGAAGCCTAGTAAGCCCGCTAATTATTCTCCTACTTTATAACAAAACCGCTTCACGCAAATTAATCAACTGCTGGCAATTAATAACCTCATTATCCACTCCATAATGTCCTTACAAACTTGGATTACTTTCAGGATGAAACGACGCGTCTCAAGTAAAACTCCTGGGAATCGAAACCCTGCCAATCGCAAAATCCGAGCAAAAATTAGCCATAGTTCAAAGCGATGAATTTGCATTCAAGAAATGGAGGATTGAAATTGGGTGGGGATGGGGTGAATCCATCTTTGTCTATCCCCCTTCCTTTCACGGGAGCGACCCGATTCATCGCTGCTCAACCGGAAAATGAGAATCCGATAGAACAACCCAGTGCCAAGTCAAAATCCCAACTGAAGATTAGATTAGACGCGAGGGCGAGGTTGAACTTATTTCATTAGTATAACTGGAAGGTCCAAGGTTCTTAATAATCAGACAATTATTTCTGTGCATGAGAAAGATTTAGAACAAAGAATGTCCCTAGTGAAGATTTTTTATTTTAATTTAACGACTTTCTTCGTGCTTGGGGATTTCCCATGAAAGGAAAAGGGATACGTAGTTTTAAGCGATGTTTAGATCTAAGAATTGTTTCGTAATTTTTATGAGCAGATATATTATTGGAGATAAGTTATATTTGCACCAAATTTATTGCCATGGTATCCAATATTTTTTTAATTCATTTACATATATCTTTCATGATATATGTAAATGAATGACCTACATAAATACTATAGTTAATAAATAAATAGCTGTAAAAATTACCATAATGCATGGCAATATTTTTCTTCTAATGTGGGAACATGATTTAACGCATATAACAGATAATAATAAGGGTCACTGGTGGCCGAGTGACTAATGCTATGGTGCTCTGTGCCACAAGCCTCGGGCTCAAATTTCAGTGGTGCCACGGATAACTGTTGTGGCTTGGAGTCCACTTCAAACAGCAGGTCAAGATCTAATATGATTATACAACGTAGGTCTTACAACCTTATCTTAAGTTTCGGAATCTACCAGTAGTTAGACGACCTTTTTTTTTTCATGTTTTCTTCTTTATATTTCAGATAGCGATTAGATAATCTTGGTTCGATAAATTTCAACAGTGTTGCGAAACCTTAAAGCTTTAAGCTATAAGCTTTATATAGCTTTTAAGTTATATAGCTTAAAGCTTTAAGCTATATAACTATAAGCTTTAAAGTTTAGTTCGATAAATTTTAACAACATTGAGGTAACGCAGACTATTTACGTAAACTTTAAGGAAGCTTATTAAACCCGTTAATTATTCTCCTACTTTATAACAAAACCGCTTCACGCAAATTAATCAACTGTTGGCAATTAATAACCCCATTATCCAATCCATAATGTCCTTACAAACTTGGATTACTTTAAGGATGAAACGACGCGTCTCACATAAAACTCCAGGGAATGGAAGCCCTGTCAATCGCAAAATTCGGGCAAAAAATAGCCACAGTTCAAAGAGATGAATCTGCATTCAAGAAATGAAGGATTGAATTGGGTCGGGAGGGGTGAACCATCTTTGTTCATTTCCTCCCCCTTCCTTTCAGGGGGAACGAAACCAATTCATCGCTGTTCAACCGGAAAATGAGAACCGATAGAACAAGCCAGTGCCAAGTCAAAATCCCAACTGAAGATTAGATTAGACGCGGGGCGAGGTGGAATTTCTTTCATTAGTATAACTTTGAAGGTCCAAGGTTCTTATAATCAGGCAATTATTTCAGTGCATGAGAAAGATTTAGTCCAATGAATGTCCTTAGGGAACCTTTTTTATTTTATTTTTATTTTAATGAATTTCTTTGTCTTTGGGGATTTCCCATGAAAGGGTAAGGAATATGGCGTTTTTAAGCGTTGCTTAGATCTATTGTTTTTTCATTTTATTAACAGATTGCAATACAAAAATATGTTATTAATTTTTAAATGGATATTTAATTATTTTATTTGTTTGTAAAGTACGGTCTTATTGTTTGTTAAATATGATCTTACCAGGTGACAATGCTGAATTATAATTTGAACAAATTTATTGCCATGACAAGAATAATTGACTAAATCTTGTCTTAATTATTCTTATTCATACATCACGATCATATATAGCGAAATATATGTTTCTATCGATTTTGAAAGATCAATCAGAATTTTGTCAATGCTGGAAAATCGATGCACAGACTCTTGTTACAAAGACTTTTAAAAAATAAATTGTCTACAAAAAAATATTTTTCAATTACTTTTTGTATTGGAAACTAAAATATAATATTGTTATTATTATGTTTTATTTATATTTATTACTAAATTATATGAAATATTGCTCAATGTTACATAAAAATTCGATTTCTCTATTCATGTGAATTTTATTATTAATTGCATAATAAAATGTTCAGGGAATAATTTTTTTCAATTGTAACTGGTGGATTATATTTGAGAAAGATAAAATTTATTTTTCATGTATTTAAAGTTGTATACATTCATAGTTTATTCTATTCAATAATACAATATGTTAGTAAAGTTAAGTTTATTTGCAATGTTATTTATACAGATTCTCTACTTAATAAGTAACTTTCTTTAAAGACTGCGTTGAAAAGGTTTGCCAGAATCCCTGTATATATTCACATGGATGTGTTGTGAGCTATTCTGTGTATTGTTAAGTAATGTCATGAATATACAATACGATGTTATCCTGTAACGCCTCATGAAAAGCAATTTGTAGTTTAAATATTCTCCCCCTGATTTCAGAGAAAAAAGTATGGCAGTGCCAGATCGGGCAATCTTGTCAGCCACATCTCCTTTTTTATTTTTCAGCCGCACTGTTCAAACAAATGTTCTACAACTACACTATTTACAGACACTCTCAATAACACCGCACTGGGTATATCGTTGCAGCTGCTTCACAAACGTGAATAGACCCGGTCCATTATTTATTCCTGTGAAACAAAATTAAGTTCGAAATATGCAAAAGGAAATTGGCATATATGCTCATATATGTTATGTAATAATATCTGTTATTAATGTAATTTATGTAATGTAATAGCGTCTCGTTTTAACATTAATTATTATTAAACTCTTATTAATGCAATTTAGGTTACGTATTTATCAAAACTTATTACTCAAGGTCTGTTATTTTTAAAATAATGAAGGTACTATTAATATTTATTTACAATAGATTTATTCTCTAAATCTTTATTGTATTTTTATTTTAATTTTTATACTATATTTTTTATTTATTAATCATAATTTGGTGTGTTTTCTTTCATAGCAATGCTGAAATTCTATATATAAAATTATCCAACATCAAGAGACAATCTTTCTTAAATTCTCTATGAACACTGGAAAAAATGTCGTATTTAAACAATTAATACGTATATATTGCAGAATTTAAAGGAAATAAATTATTTTTGCATAAAATTTTGTTTTTAAACTTTTTATCATAATATGCTATGAGCCCATTAATAAATTTAGATCAGTATTTCTAAATTGAGGATGTACTTTGTAATAAAAACTAAGAATAATATTTGAATATAGGACACAGAAGACAAATATTTGAATTTCTAAAACTTTAAGCTTAATTTCTGTTAGTCCATTCTATTTCAAAATATATAATATACACATTTATATATCTTCACAATATATTTGAATATTATATATCTAAGATAAATATATTATAATATATGGCCTTCAATACCATAGAACCTGTAATATGAATTTTAATAGTTTTTACAACCAAGCAGCTTTAGTTAGTAAATGTCGTAAATAATGAACCTGTTCCTTAAATGATGTCTTCACCAATCCAGAAAAAAATGGAATTCCGACTAAATAAATAGCTCTTTTCTCTCAAAGACTGAATTTAATGCTAGACTGGAAAACAATAAAAACTAATTTCGATAATTAAAACCATTCTCAACGTGCCTTTTTTAATTCCATTCAGTCTCAGTGGAATATTTCTGAGAACAATGGCGGGAGGTCACGGCATATTCGAAATAAATGGGAAATCAGACCAGTTCTGAGAGGAGAACAAAGGAGTTGACTTCTCTTAGAAAGTCAAAACAAGCCTTTTCTAAATTCTAATACTGAAAACTCTGAATGGGAAACATGAACAAAAATGTTTTGCTTCAGATGTTCCAATTAATATGTATTTTTTTCTCTTGTCTTGTTATTGATTTTAGTAGTGAACGAAACATATTTTAGATTCCTTTTAAAATAGTTAATATTTAAAATGATGTAGGTACTGTCTACTTTGGTAGTACTCATATTTGTATTGTGAAATAATGTATTTTTATACATTTTCTATGTTTGTTAAACATATGTATAGACAGAGTTTTGAGAAGATATTTATAATTACATGTTGATTTAAGAAAACAGATGTCATAAAGATTGTTTTTCAGGTTTAAATTTTGTATTCATTTTACCTCGTGGAAAATATTCTACTTTGAAAAGAATTATAATTAAATTGACTAAAAATGTAGAAAATATTGTAAAAAATGCAGAAATTACGGTTTGAGTTATTGAATTACAATATGAGCAGTGAAATGAATAATCTATTATTATAAAAGAATTAAATAATGAAATTGTAAACTTGCTTGAAATATTTCTATTATCCAAGAAAATTAAAAAAAAACTGAATAGTTATCAATCAGAAAAATGTAAAAACAAAAGTAGTGATATTACTCATGTAAAATTACCGAAATTGTTAGAGTCTGAGTTTTCTGGTGGTTACAGCACGAGGTTAGAATTTATAACTCTTCCGACAACTAGATTGATAAAAATACTTGCTTAAAGTAAACTTATAAAATTCATTTACTTCAAAGGCAAGAATATAATTGTGTGTCTGGCTATGATCTATGATTGGTATTACGAGTGAGTTCTTATTCTGTATTGGTATTCCAAAAAACAGCATTATAAAAACAATATATAACAAGCAAATATTACTACTTACAAGCGTACTTATGCTTTTCCAAATAACATCTAACCTCTATTTAATTCTTCCTTAATTGCTGTTACGTAATTAACAGTCGTTGAAATAATATAAATCAAAGTAATAGCCTGAATAAATTGCACTTGTGACAGCTCTAATGAATACTTTATTATTTATGATCTTCCAGCTTTCAGCAGAGCGGTTTATCAAGCACATTATTTAACAAGACAGAAAAGTAATGCTTTTAAATCATTTTCCTCGATCGTGTTCACCTTAAAAACGATTTAAACTCAAATAAGAGCTGTGCACACAATAGCGACTTAAATAGCTAAAGGGCTGATAACAGGTTCTCAAAACATGTAATTATTTGCTGATAATTTTCTGGAGAAGCAGTTAATTGATGCAGTTCATTTGTATTAAAAATGGATGATTCTGCTTTAAATCTTGATGGTAGGATAATGGCACGTTTCCTAACTGATTCAAAACTTTGCACTCATTAAAGTTAAACTTCAGCAATTGCGCATCAGTTTTATCTTCTTTTTTTTTCTTCCCGTAAATTGTAATTACTTCGATGAGTTTCCTCATTTCGAGAAAACTGGAAATATATATATTAACGATCAGTGGATTTGTTTCGAGAACTTCTAGAACAATTCGGAATTAATTGGGAAATTTTAACGAAAGGTAATTTTGCAGTAAATGAAGACTGGAATTTTAACAAATATTCATTAAATTTAATTTAATTGCAATTCCCTGCGAAATGATCATTTGAAATGCAGGCATTATTTTTATAAAAATATTCTTTAGGTAATCTGACGCCGAAAATCTTCAAAAACCTATTTAGTTAAAATGGATCGATTTTAAATCATTAATATAATTAACCGTTCCATTTGTAACAGCCAATTTCGTTTTTTAATTTCAAAAAAATGTATCAGATTTTTTCTCCCCTTTTTATTTCAAATCCTAAATTCGAGAATATTGAAATATATCTCTTAAATACCATATATTATAAATTAAAATGGAAAACTGAAACATTTAACAAATTTTTTTTATGTTCATATATAGAATTCCAGTGGAAATTATTTAACAAAAATATATAATGTCTGCATATTTTATTAATGCATCTATTAAAATGAATGATTTTGCGTGTGTGTTTCATGCTCTCTATCAGTTTTTCTTTTGAATACTTAAAAGACAATTATATTTTTTGCTTAGAGGTACTTTTACTTAATTTGTTGCAATTAAGATGATTCATTTGATGCATAAAGATAACGTATTAACTACTAATTATTAACTCTTTAAATAAATAATGGGATTATTTCAAAGTTTTTTCTTTACATTACTCATTTTTGATTGCGTGTACAAAATTTAATTTGTTTGGGGGTGATAATTAATTAAAAAGATTTATTTTTGATAATATATCTGAATTATGTTTGATGTCTATAGTTAGATTTAATGTCGTTTGCTAGAAACATAGTATAACTTTTTATCCTTGTATTTATTTTAATCAAAACAAGTTAGTTTTATATGAATTTATTTGGCTAATAGGTATTTTTAATTATTGTTCAAGAAGTGGAATTGCATAAACGCGATATTTTCTTTTATAATTGAGATCCATTTTTTTCCATGCCGAGAATAGTGCCAATAAGTGCTGATGGTTAATTTGGCTATTGTTACAAAAAGCTTCAAGTTCGACTCATGGCTGTGTCATTGATGATTGTTAATTTTTAAGAATCCTTGTTAAACTAATTAGGTCTAATTAGTCCAAATTGTGAACAAATTGCTTGAAAAAAACAAACCAATAAGTGATGTGTACAAGAACATTATTATCTGGGAAGACTTTAAGTCACAACTTTTCTACACCTGCGTATCGTATAATAAAAACCAGGAAAACTTCCACTAGTTAGCTGGATTATCGATACGAGATGTTTTCGTGTCGCCATTAGGAGGAAATTCTTTTATTCCCGGTCGGGTATTTAAAAAAAAATACCATTATAAAAATCATATCTAACAAGCATTATTGTGCCTATAGTTTGCCTCATTCCATCGTCAAATACCATCTAACCTGTATTTAATTCTTCATTAATTGCTGTTACATAATTAACAGTCGTTGAAATAATATTAATCAAAGTAATAGCCTGAAGAAATTGCACTTATGACAGCTCTAATGAATACTTTATTATTGATGATCTTCCGGCTTTCAGCAATCTTGAAGTGGTTTATTAAGTACATTGTTTAACAAGACAGAAAAAGTAATGCTTTTAAATCATTTTACTCGATCGCGTTCATTTTAAACGATTTAAACTCGAATAAGAGCCGTGCGCACAATAGCGACATAAATACCTGAAGGGCTGATAACAGGTTTTCAAAACTTGTAATTATTTGCTGATAATTTTCTGGCGAAGCAGTTAATTGATGCAGTTCATTTGTATTAAAAATGGATGATTCTGCTTTAAATCTTGAAGGCCGGATAATGACACATTTCATAACTGATTCGAAACTTTGCACACATTAAAGTTAAACTTCAGCAATTGCACATCAGTTTTATTTTTTTTTTTCCTCCCGTAAATTCTAATTACTTCGAGAGTTTCCCCATTTCAGGAAAACTGGAGAAATATATATTAACAATCAATAGATTTATTTGCGAAAACTTCAAGAACAATTCCGATTTAATTGGGAAATTTTACCTAAGGATAATTTTGCAGTAAATGGAGACTGGAATTTTAACAAATATTCATTAAAGCCAATTTAACTGCAATTCCCTGTGAAATGATCATATGAAATGCAGGCATTATTTTTATAAAAATATTCTTTCGGTAATCTGACTCGAAAATCTTCAAAAACCTATTTAGTTAAAATGGATGTATTTTAAATCCTTAATATAATTAACCGTTCAATTTTTAACAGCCAGTTTCTTTTTTTAATTTCAAAAAATGTATTATATTTTTTTCTACCATTTTTATTTCAAGTCATAAATTTGAGAATATTAAAATATATTTCTTAAACACCATATATTACAAATTAAAATGGCAAATTAAAACATTTAACCACTCTTTTTATGTTCAAATATACAATTCCAGTGTAAATTATGCAACAAAATTATGTAATGTCACCATATTTTATTAATGTGTCATATAAAATGAATGATTTTACGTGTATGTATTATGCTTTCATTAACTTTTTCTCTTTAGTACTTAAAAAACAAATAAATTTATATATATATATTCTTTTTGCTTAATATGCTGCTATTAAAATGATTCATTTTAGACATAAATGTAAGTTATTAAATACTTATTATTAGCTCTTTAAATAAAAATTGAGATTGCTTCGAAGAAAAATTACTCATTTTAAAATAAGTAAACAAAATGTAATTTGTTTTTCGGGGATAATTAGTTTAAAAAGTGCACTTTGGTAGAATACCTAAATTATGTTTGATGCATATAGTGAGATTTAAAAGCTTTTCTGGAAATATAGATTTTTTTTTGTTTATTATAATCAAAATGTATTAGTTTTATATGAATTTATTTTACTAATGGGCAATTTTAATATTTTGAAAGAAGTGGGATTGAATAATATACATTGTATTTTGACAAAATTGCTAGATTCTGAAATTATTTTAATTTTTTCTCTCCTATATATTTCAGATAGCTAATATATAAGTTTTAAGTTTGGTTAGATACATTTTAACAGCTTTGAGATAACATAGATTATTTACGTAAACTTTCAGGAAGCTTATTAAACCCGTTAATTATTCTTCTACGCTCTATAACAAAACCGCTTCATGCAAACTAATCAACTGTTGACGATTAATAACCCCATTATCCACTCCATAATGTTCTTACAAACTTGGATTACTTTATGGATGAAACGACGCGTCTCACATAAAACTCCAGGGAATCGAAACCCTGCCAATCGCAAAATCTGAGCAAAAATCAGCCATAGTTCAAAGAGATGAATTTGCGTCCAAGAAATGGAGGATTGAAATTGGGTGGGGAGGGGGTGAATCCATGTTTGATTTATATTTTTGGAAGCTAGTCAGCATTTGAAATGTATATGAAAAAAATAAACTAGTCCAAGATCACTAAAATAACTAGTCCAAGATCACTAAAATAACTAGTCGGAAAGAATCTCCTTAGGGAACATTTTTATTTTAATTTAATGATTTTCTTCGTCTTAGGAGATTTTCTATCAAATGAAAAGGGATGCTGGGTTTAAGCGATGTATAGATCTACTTTTTGGTGATTTTATGAAGATATTGCGATAAAAATATGTTAATAATTTTAAAAATGGATTACTTAATTATTTTCTTTGTTTGCAAAGTGTGATCTTGCTGTTTGCTAAGCATGATCTTCCCAGGTTGCAGTACTAAGTTACATTTGCTACAAATTTGTCATGGGCTACAATATTTTACTGTTTCATGATGTATTCAATGAATGATAAATACATACTATAGTTAATAATTAAACAAATTTAAAAAAGATAGGAATTTAAAAGTAACTCACATCACGATCCATGTGGATATGTACATCACAATTATTACTCACAATTTTTCCCAACACACACTTTGGCCAACGTCACTGATAAGTGGACAGTCTTTCTAAATAATACTGCAAATGAACTGAAACTTTAATAACACCTTGCATTATGAAATTATGAATTTGTACACATTTAAATACTTGATGAATGAATTTTAACTTTTCTCAAATGTAATCCATCAGATGATACAATTGAAAAAAAAAATATTTATTTCCAATTCAATTTATTATACGATTACAAATGAAATTCACATGAAAAGAGAAATCGAAATTTTATGTAACATTGAGTAATATTTCATGTGATTTAGTGTAAATATAAGTAAAACAAAATAATAACAAGTTCATATTTTAGTTTTCAATACATAAAGGAATTGAAAAACATTTTTGTAATGAATTTCCTTTTAAAATGTCTTTGTAACAAAAGTCGGTGCATCGATTTTCCAGCATTGAGAAAATTCGGATTGATCTTTCAAAATCGATCGGAACTTATCTTTCGCCATAGAAGATCCTGATATATGACTAAGCTTAAATCAGACAAGATTTCATCAATTACTCTTGCCAAACCAGAAAAGAATTTAGCAAGCCTTACACAAATGCACTGTATTTTTCATGCAAACCAGAACCAATTTGACTCTTGTCTGTGTTGTTACATATGGCATAATGGGAGGTAAAAACGAAAGAAATCCTTTTAAGGATGAAATGGAAAATTTTACAAAGATGTATAGAAAGGATAGAATTGTGTATAGGAGATTATGTAGGAATTGTATATTGTATGTAGAGAACATATAGAATTCGGAAAACAAAAATAGGCAAACAGAAAATTAAAAACCAAATTGCATACTTCTGATCAATTAAATATACAACGTAGTTATAAGCAATGCCTTTATAATTCCACATATTTAATTTGAATATAATTTAATAATAAAATATATATTAATATTAATGATACTACATCAGATTTAAGATTAATTGTAAAGGATAAATAATAATTTTATTAGTAAACATTGTATGCTTTTTAATATATGTGCCAAAAACACCTGGCAAAAATTTAAATGTCATTAGAGTGGACTGACATAAGCATATTTTGTAATGAAATATGTAGGTATTTATTAAATCAATTTTTTTCTTTGGAAATTCCCATATTTTAGCAATATATCTAGATGAATGGCCAAGAATACAAAAAGTTATACGTTCATTAACTCGAAGAAAAAGCGCAATTAAGAAAACACTTATTTTTTAAATTATCAATTTCATAAAATCATTCTTATTGTTATAAATTTTATTTCTGGTATTTATTAAAGCATTTTTATTCTTTGGAAAACAATTGAAATCCATGTTTCGGCAATAGAACTGGATAAATGACTAATAATACAAAAATTCAGACATCCATTAACACGGACAAAAACGACAATGAAGAAATACTTTATTTCTTAAATTTCCAATTTCATAAAAACATTCTCATTGTTATAAATCAATATATTGTTTATTAAAGAATGTTTATCTTTTGGAAAACTATTGAAATATATTTTTATGCAGGAGCCTTAGATGCATGGATGAGGTTACATAAAATCTGACATTCATTGACTTGAACAAAAAGTTTAATGAAAGAGTAAACCTTAAACATTCATAAAAACATTTCATAACAACATTCTTATTGCTATAAATTTAATGTCTGGTGTTTATTAAAACATCTTTATTTTCTTTGGACAACGTTAGAAATCTATTTTTCTGCAGGAGATCCAAATGCATGTCTAAGGTTACATAAAGTCATCGACTCGAATGAGAAAAAGAAAAAAAAAAAGATTCAGTTAAAGTACCATCTCAAAACTCACCACCTGTATCTTTTCATGCAGAACTGCAAGTTTTATTCCTGTCCGGACTGTTACACAGGCCCGGGATGGGTGCTCAGGAAAAACTCCCCCTCAAGAGGCAATGGGAAAGTGAGCGAAAAAAATAAACAGCAAAGATCTCCCTTGGATATGAGGGTGGTGAGGAAAGTGTCCCCCAGGAACAGAAAAAAATGAACACAAGCGACATCTTTCATGCCGATAAAACATGTTTATTCTGCGAAAAGAGGAAGTGTAAGTACGCTATTATCACGAGCGAGGTAGATCCGTTGACACCTCTTACGTCTGTTCATGGTATCGATAAAGTATTCCGCCTGCTTTATCCGTCGAAAGGAATTGCACAGAATGTGCGTCTAGGTTTTTTTTGGATATCCCATTTGGGGGAAAGGGGCTACCTAAAAATATTCCCTAAATTTTGAGAGTTTTTTTAAGGATGTAGGTTACATAAAATGGTTAAATCAGCGATGGAAATATTTAGCCGCTTAAAAGACTCTATGCTGCCACTCAAATTTTATCGATATCATATAATCTGTAGAGACCCAAATTCATCTCTTAACCAATTTTTATCAATATGATATTAACCATATTACGGGCAATGCAAAAAATTGTGTAAATATTTCAAAAATAACTTATATTTTAACATGTTTGCTATTAATCAAAACTGAAAGTCTTAGTCTTGTAAAAATTGTACTATTTGTAAAAAAAAAAAAATGACATAAATTAAAATTTTTTAAAATCAAAAATAGCTTTATTTTATATTTGATTAAAATTAAATAATTGTTTTCAAGTATTTATCAGTTACCAGAATTTACAAGTAATACCTTAACGACATTCTTGGTGTAAAAAAATTAAATTTCTGCTATTTATTAAAGTATTTTATTCTTTGGAAAACAATTGAACCCATGTTTTAGCAATAGATCTAGATGAATGGCTAAGAATATAAAAAGTCAGACATTTATTAACTCGAACAAAAAGAGCAATGTGGAAAGCGTTTATTTCTTAAATTACCAATTTAATAAAAACATTGTTATTAACAAGTTAATATATTGCTTATTAAATCATCTTTATCTTTTCCGAAACTATCGAAATCTATTTTTCTGTAGGAAATCTAGATGCAGGGATGAGGTTACATAAATTACATTGACTTGAATTAAAAGTGTAACGAAGAAGAAAACACTTTAAACATTCATTTTCATGAATGTTTAAACATTTCATAACAGAATTCTTATTGTTATAAATTTAATTCCTGGTATTTAATAAAGCATGTTTATTCTTTGGAAAACTATTGAAATATATATTTCTGCAAAGATCTGGTTGCATGGTTAAGGTTACATAAAGTCACTGGCGACACGAACGAGAAAAAAGAAAAAAAAGATTCAGTGAAAGTACCATCTCAAAACTTACCACCAGTATCTTTTTATGCAGAACTGCAAGTTTTATTCCTGTCCGTACTGTTACCAGGCCGAGATGGGTGCTCAAGAAAACCTCCCCTCAAGAAGCGATGGGAAAGTTAGTGAAAAAAAAAATAAACAGCAAAGATCTCCCTTGGATATGAGGGTGGTGGAGGAAAGTGTCCCCCAGGAACAGAAAAAAATGAAAACAAGTGACATCTTTCTTGCAGATAAAATGTGTTTATTCTGCGAAAAGAGGAAGTGTAAGTACGCCTATTACCCAGAGCGAGGCAGATCCGTTGACACCTCTTACGTCTGTTCATGGTATCGATAAAGTATTTCAGTCTGTTATATCCCGTCCAGGAATTGCACGGAATGTGCGGCTTTAGGGTTTTCTTGGATATCCCATTTGGGGAAAGGGGCTACCTGAAAATATTCCCAAAATTTTGGGTTTTTAAGGATGTAGGTCACATAAGATGATTAAAGCATCGATGGAAATATTTAGTCGCTTAAAAAGACTCGATTTTAAGACTAAATTTTATCGATACCATATAATCTTTAGTCACCAAATTCATGTTTTTAACCAATGTTTATCAATATTATAATAACCATATTAATGGGAACGCACACAAATGCGTAAATATTTCAAATACTAACTATAATTTAGCATGCATGCTGTTAAACACATTTGTAGGTCTTAGTTTTGTAAAAATTGTACTATTTGTAAACGAAAAATGACTTAAATAAAAATTTTTTATAATTAAAAAAATAGTTTTTAATTTATATTTTATTACAATGAAATAATTGTTTCCAAGTATTTATCAGTTACCAGTATTTACAATTAATACCTTAACGACATTCTTTGTGTAATAAATTTAATTTCTGGTATTTATTAAAGCATCTTTATTCTTTGGAAAACCATTGAACCCATGTTTTCAACTAGACATACGATTGAATGGCTAGCAATACAAAAAGTCATATATTCATTAATATGGACAAAAAGTCACAATGAAATAAGGATTTATTTCTTAAATTACTACTTCCTATAGCATTCTTATTTCTATAAATTAATATATTGTTTATTATAGCATCTTTATCCTTTGGAAAAATATTTAATGCTTATTTTTCTGCAGGAGATCTAGATGCATGGCTAAGGTTACATAAAGTCATCGACTTGAACGAAAAAAAAAAAAAAAAAAAACGATTCAGTGAAAGTACCATCTCAAAACTCACCACCAATACTTTTTCATGCAGAACTTGCAAGTTTTATTCCTGTCCGGACTGTTACACGGACCTAAAACTCCCCTCAAGAGACAATGGGAAAGTGAGCGAAAAAAATAAACAGCAAATATCTCCCTTGGATATGAGGGTGGTGAAGAAAGTTTCCCCCAGGAACAGAAAAAATGAAAACAAGTGACATCTTCCTTGCCGATAAAACGTGTTTATTCTGCGAAAAGAGGAAGTGTAAGTACGCTATTACCCAGAGCGAGGCAGATCCATTGATACCTCTTACGTCTGTTCATGGTATCGATAAAGTATTTCGGGCTGCTTTATTCCGTCGCCAGAAATTGCACAGAATGTAACAGAATTTAGAAAATTTAGAGTTTTCTTGGATATCCCATTTGGAGAAAGGGGCTACCTGAAAATATTCCTTAAATGTTAGGTGTTTTTTTTTTAAGGATGTAGGTCCATAAAATGGTTAAAGCATAGATGGAAATATTTAGCCGCTTAAAAGATTTTAAGTTGCCACTCAAATTTTATCAATATCATATAATCTGTAGATACCCAAATTCATGTTTTTAAACTGTTTAGAGGAGATCTAGATCACGATTATTCATTGACTCGAAAAAAAGTGCAATGAAGAAAACACTTAAAAAATTCATGAAAACATACTTAAATTTATAAATTTAATTTTTGATATTTATTAAAACATCTTTATTCTGTGGAAAAATAATGAAATACTTTCTTTGGCAATAGATCTAGATGAATGGCTAAGATTACAAAAAGTCAGACATTTATTAGCTCCAACTGAAAATGCAATTACGAAAACATTAATTTTTTTAGTTTATTGTTATAAATTCAATTTTTAGTGTTTATTTAAACATTTTTAGTCTATGGAAAATCGAGAGAAACCTACTTTTCTGCAGGAGATCTAGATGGATGGCTAAAGTTACATAATATCTGACATTCATTGAATCGAACAAAAAGTTCAATGAAGAAAAACTTTAAAAATTCATAAAAACATTCCTAATGTTAGAAATATAATTTATGGTATTTATTAAAGTATCTTCATTCTTTGGAAAGCCATTGAAACCCATGTTTTGTCAATAGATCTAGATGAATGTCTAAGAATAGAAAAAGTCAGATATTTATTAATTCTAACAAAAGGACAACGAAGAAAGAATATATTTCTTAAATAACCAATTTCATAAAAACATTCTTATTTCTATAAATTAATATATTAGTTATAAAAGAATATTTTTCCTTTGGAAAACTATTGAAATATATATTTCTGCAGGAGATCTAGATGTATAGCTAAGGTTACATAAAGTCATCGTCTCGAACGAGAAAAAGAAAAAAAAGATTCAGTGAAAGTACCATCTCAAAAGCTCACCACCAATACCTTTTCATGCAGAACTGCAAGTTTTATTCCTGTCCGGACTGTTACACGGACTGGGATGGGTGATCAAGAAAAACTCCCCTCAAGAGGCAATGGTAAAGTGAGCGAAAAAAATAAACAGCAAAGATCTCCCTTGGATATGAGGGTGGTGAAGAAAGTGTCCCCCAGGAACAGAAAAAAAATGAAAACAAGTGACATCTTTCTTGCCGATAAAACGTGTTTATTCTGCGAAAAGAGGAAGTGTAAGTACGCTGTTACCCAGTGCGAGGCAGATCCGTTGACACCTCTTACATCTGCTCATGGCATCGATAAAATATTTCGCCTTCTAAAGGTCTTTCTGAGGTAAAGACCTTTAGAAGGACATTATTCCATTTTCCATTTCCATCTAGTGCCTTAAAAGATCAAATAAATTTTACCAGTATTGCAAAGATTAACAAATTAAGTTTACCTGCATTGAAATTGAATAGCAAATTAGGTTTACCAGTACTGAAAAGAATAGCAAATTACATTTACCAGCATTGCACATAATAACAAATTAAATTTACCAATAATACAAAGAATAGTAAATTAAGTTTGCCAATATTGCTAATTTTACTGCAGGAGATCTAGATGCAATACTAACGTTTCATAATAGCTGACATTCATTGACACAAACAAAAAGTGTAATACAAAACATGTTAAAAACATTCCTACTGTTATAAATTTAATTTCTGGTATTTATTAAAGCTTCTTTATTCTTTGGAAAACGACTGTAACCCACGGTTCAGCAATATATCTAGATGAATGGAAGAATGCAAAAAAAGTCAGACATTCATTAACACGGACATAAATCACAATGAAGAAATACTTTATTTCTTAAATTATCAATTTCATAAAAACATTATTTTTGTTATAAACTAAAAGTCCTGGTATTTATTAAAAATATCTTTAGCTTTTGTACAACGATTGAAACTTTATTTTTCTGCAGGAGATCTGGATGCAGGGCTAAAGTTACATAAAGTCATCTATCTTGAGCAAGAAAAAAAAAGATTCAGTGAAAGTACCATCTCAAAACTCACCACCAGTACCTTTTTATGCAGAACTGAAAGTTGTATTCCTGTCCAGACTGTTACACGGGCCGGGATGGGTGCTCAAGAAAAAACTTCCCTGAAGAGGCAATGGGAAAGTAACCGAAAAAAGTAAACAGCAAAGATCTCCCTGGATATGAGGGTCCCCCAGAAGAAAGTGTCCCCCAGGAACAGAAAAAAAAAAAAAATGAAAACAAGTGACATCTTTCTTGCCGATAAAACGTGTTTATTCTGCGAAAAGAGGAAATGTAAGTACGCTGTTACCCAGAGCGAGGCAGATCCGTTGACACCTCTTACATCTGTTCATGGTATCGATAAAGTATTCCGGCTGATTTATCTCGTCGCCAGGAATTGCACAGAATGTGCGGCTTTAGGGTTTTCTTTGATATCCCATTTGGGAAAGGGGCTACCTGAAAATATTTCCAAATTTTTTTTTTTTAAGGATGTAGGTCACATGAAATGGTTAATGCAGCGATGGAAATATTTAGTCGCTTAAAAAGACTCAATGCTCCCTCTCAAATTTTATGGATATCATATAATCTGTAGAGACCCAAATTCATGTTTTAAAAAGTTCAATGAAGGCAAGCTTTTTAAAATTCAAAAAAATAATTCATTAACAACAATAATAAATTCATTATAATAACATTCTTAGTGTAATTAATTTATTTTTTTTATTTACTAAAGCAACTTTAGCTTTGCAAACCGACTGAAACCCAAGTTGAGCAATGGATTTAGATGAATGGTTAAGAATATCCAAAGTCAGACATTCACGTTCAGACAACTCAAACAAATAGAGCAATGAAGGAAGCGTTTATTTTTTATACTACCAATTTCATAAAAATATTCTTATTGTTACAAATTAAATTTATGGTGTTTATTAAAACATCTTCATCTTTTGGAAAACCATTCAAACCTATTTTTCTGCAGGAGATCTAGATGCATACATGAGATTATTCATTGACTAAAAAAAAAAAAAAATGTAACAAAGAAAACATTTTAAACATTCATAAAAGCATTCTTAGTGTTATAACTTTATTTTCTGGTTTTTAATATAACCTATTTATTCTTTGGAAAACGATTGAAACCCATGTTTCTGCAATAGATGTAGATGAATGGCATAAAGAAATATAATGATGAATAGATGAAAAGATCAATGAAGAAAGCGTTTATTTCTTAAATTACTAATTTAATAAAACCATTGTTATTGAGTTAATACATTGCTTATTAAAGCATCTTTATTCTTTGGAAATCTATTGAAATATATCTTTCTCCAAGAGATCTAGACCCATGGGTAAAATTACATAAAGTCATCATACCGAACGAGAGAAAAAAAGAATCAGTGAAAGTACCATCTCAAAACTCACCACTACTAAATTTTCATGCAAAACTGCAAGTTTTATTCCTGCCCGGACTGTTACACGGTCCGGGATGGATGCTCAAAAAAACTCTTCCTCAAGAGGCGATGGGAAAGTGAGCGAAAAAAATAAAAACCAAAGATCTCCCTTGGATACGAAGGTGGCGAAGAAAGTGTCCCCCAGGAACTCGAGAGGCAAAAAAATGAAAACAAGTGACATCTTTCTTGCCGATAAAACGTGTTTATTCTGCGAAAAGAAGAAATGTAAGTACGCTATTACCCAGAGCGAGGCAGATCCGTTGACACCTCTTACATCTGTTCATGGTATCCATAAAGTATTTCGGACTGCTTTATTCCGTCGCCAGAAATTGCACAGAATGTAACAGAATTTAGAGAATTTAGAGTTTTCTTGGATATCCCATTTGGAGAAAGGGGCTACCTGAAAATATTCATAAAATGTTATGTGTTTTTTTTTAAGGATGTAGGTCACATAAAATGGTTAAAGCATAGATGGAAATATTTAGTCGCTTAAAAAGACTTATATGTTGCCACTCAAATTTTATCAATATCATATAATCTGTAGATACCCAAATTCATGTTTTTAAACAGTTTAGAGGAAATCTAGATTCACGATTATTCATTGACTCGAAAAAAAGTGTAATGAAGAAAAACTTAAAAATTCATGAAAACATACTTAAATTTATAAATTTAATTTTTGATATTTTTAAAACATATTTATTCTGTGGAAAATAATGAAATACTTCTTTGGCAATAGATCTAGATGAATGGCTAAGATTACAAAAAGTCAGACATTTATTAGCTCCAACTGAAAACGCAATTACGAAAACATTAATTTTTTTAGTTTGTTGTTATAAATTAAATTTTTAGTGTTTATTTAAACATTTTTAGCCTATGAAAATCGACAGAAACCTACTTTTCTGCAGGAGATCTAGATGGATGGCTAAGGTTACATAATATCTGACATTCATTGAATCGAACAAAAAGTTCAATGAAGAAAAACTTTAAAAATTCATAAAAACATTCTTAATGTTAGAAATATAATTTATGGTATTTATTAAAGTATCTTTATTCTTTGGAAAGCCATTGAAACCCATGTTTTTTAATAGATCTAGATGAATGTCTATGAATAGAAAAAGTCAGATATTTATTAATTCTAATAAAAAGGACAATGAAAAAGAATATATTTCTTAAATAACCAATTTCATAAAAACATTCTTATTTCTATAAATTAATATATTAGTTATAAAAGAATCTTTTTCCTTCGGAAACTATTGAAATATATATTTCTGCAGGAGATCTAGATGTATAGCTAAGGTTACATAAAGTTTCATCGTCTCGAACGAGAAAAAGAAAAAAAAGATTCAGTTAAAAGTACATCTCAAAACTCACCACCAGTATCTTTTCATGCAGAACTGCAAGTTTTATTCCTGTCCGGACTGTTACACAGGCCCGGGATGGGTGATCAGGAAAAACTCCCCTCAAGAGACAATGGGAAAGTGAGCGGAAAAAATAAACAGCAAAGATCTCCCTTGGATATGAGGGTGATGAAGAAAAGTGTCCCCCAGAACAGAAAAAAATGAAAACAAGTGACATCTTTCTTGCCGATAAAACGTGTTTATTCTGCGAAAAGAGGAAGTGTAAGTACGCTGTTACCCAGAGCGAGGCAGATCCGTTGACACCTCTTACGTCTGTTCATGGTATCAATAAAGTATTCCGCCTGCTTTATCCCGTCGCCAGGAATTGCACAGAATGTGCGGCTTTATTTTTTTGGATATCCCATTTAGGGCTACCTGAAAATACTCCCTAAATTTTGAAGGTTTTTTAAGGATGTAGGTTACATAAAATGGTTAAATCAAATGGAAATATTTACCTAAAAGCTATGCTGCCACTCAAATTTTATCGATATCATATAATTAGAGACCCAAATTACTTTTAAAAATTTTTATCAATATGATATTAACATTTACGGGCAATGCAAAAAATTTGTAAACATTTAAAAAATTACTTATATTTTAACATGTTTGCTATTAATCAAAAATGTACGTCTTAGTCTTGTAAAAAATTGTACTATTTTAAACAAAAAAAATGACATAAATTTAAATTTTTTATAATCAAAAATAGCTTTATTTTATATTTGATTAAAATTAAATAATTGTTTTCAAGTATTTATCAGTTACCAGTATTTACAAGTAATACCTTAACGACATTATTGGTGTAAAAATTAAATTTCTGGTATTTATTAAAGCATCTTTATTCTTTGGAAAACCATTGAACCCATGTTTCAACTATATCTAGTTGAATGGCTAGCAATACAAAAAGTCATATATTCATTAATATGGACAAAAATCACATTGAAAAACATTTATTTCTTAAATTACTAATTTCCTAAAGCATTCTTTTTCTATAAATTAAAATCCTTATTTATTACAGCATCTTTATCCTTTGGAAAACTATTTAAACTTTATTATTTCTGCAGGAGATCTAGATGCAGGGCTAAGGTTACATAAAGTCATCGACTTGAACGAAAAAAAAAAGAAAAAGAAAAAAAAAAAGATTCAGTGAAAGTACCATCTCAAAACTCACCACCAATACTTTTTCATGCAGAACTGCAAGTTTTATTCCTGTCCGGACTGTTACACGGACCTCAAGAAAAACTCCCCCTCAAGAGACAATGGGAAAGTGACCGGAAAAACATAAACAGCAAATATCTCCCTTGGATATGATGGTGGTGAAGAAAGTTCCCCCAGGAACAGAAACAAATGAAAACAAGTGACATCTTCCTTGCCGATAAAACGTGTTTATTCTGCGAAAAGAGGAAGTGTAAGTACGTTGTTACCCAGAGCGAGGCAGATCCGTTGATACCTCTTACGTCTGTTCATGGTATCGATAAAGTATTTCGAGCTGCTTTATTCCGTCGCCAGAAATTGCACAGAATGTAACAGAATTTAGCGGAATTTAGAGTTTTCTTGGATATCCCCTTTGGAGATAGGGGCTACCTGAAAATATTCCTAATATGTTAGGTGTTTTTTTTTTAAAGATGTAGGTCCATAAAATGGTTTAAAAAGCATAGATGGAAATATTTAGGCGCTTAAAAAGATTCTATGTTGCCATTCA
>BPLR01014652.1:0-36324 GCA_021605095.1 Caerostris extrusa
TCCATAACACGAAAAGCAAACACACAGCAATTACCAATACAATTCCTCATCGAAGGCAATATCATCTCCCCTCCCGTTGTTAAGATGTTTGTGGTATATATAGTAGAGAGTGGTTTGGTTTGTCTCTTTGGCTGTATGGCATTTTTGTACACTTTTAAGCCACCGCCAGGATTCAATGGTTGCCAATAAGGACAACGTTTGTAAAGCTCACGGGACTAAAATCAACCTGCCTGGTGACAATTTTCTGAGTTTTTCACCCGTATAATACGCAATTGCGGAGAAGTGCTAGTAACAACCCCTTTTGAAATGCAATGTCGCCACTCGTACGTTGATTTTTCATAGCAATGAAAATAAGGAAGGTTTTAATAAGGAAGGAGATTGGAAAGAAGAAAAAAATTAATAGATTCCATACTATAGAGTAATTTATTTGACAAACCCGGTGAAAGGATAACCCTTAACATGAAAATTTAACATCAGATGAGAGTGGCAGAGGTCATTGCGCGGCAAACAATCTTTGAATTAACAAACCAGGCACAAAGATACAAAAGAGTACCAAAGAATACACAAAAACCCCCTCTGGAATGATTTTAAAATTGGTTTTCAACTACTTAAGATTGATTCTGATCGAAATCAACTTGTTGTACCTGGAATGCAATGTCGTCGCCCATCGGTTGATTTTTTCGTGGTAATGACGTTTAAAAAAAATATTTTTCATTAAAAGCAAATACATGTGTCCATGTCTTATGAAGAAGTTAAGGAAATACTCATTAAAAATAATTTTTCTTAGTTTTTACTATATGAAATCGATGGATCGCCAGGATTCGATGGTTGCCAATAGGGACAACGTTTGTAAAGCTAACTGGTGAAAGGATAACACTAAACATGAAAATTCAACACTAGAAGAGAATGGCAGAGGTCATTGTGTAGCAAAACAATCTTTGAATTAGCAAACCAGGCACAAAGATACAAAAGAGTACCAAAGAATACCAGAAAGAAAAAACCCATCTGAAATGATTTTAAAATTGATTTTATAATAGCAACCGAAAGGAAAGTTTGCAATCGAGAAAATTACTGGAGGAAGACATCGTAAAAAGAAGACGTTCCATAAAGCGAGTACAAAACGGAAAACCGGAAGCTTGTCAAAGCGACGACATTTGATGCTTCAAAAAGCATTCATTAAAACGTTCTGCGTTCGTGAGTTGCCTTTTAAAAGATTTTCATTCATTTCTTTTTTTCTTTTTTTTTTTCCCTGCCTGTTCAGATTTAAAAAAAAGTGCTTTTAAGGAAAACGATAAATCCCGAATAAAATGAAAGTTTCATTTACTACTGTGCCCCATAAATAAGACCAATTATTTTTTTTTTTCAAAATCTCTTTATTTATTCATCAAAATTTATTTCATCACCTTCAAAGTCATCCCCCTCCGGACACAATGCACTTATGCCAACTTTTTTTCCCAATCCTCAAAGCGGTGCCCCCCGGAGTGGTCTTTTGAGTTTAGGGAATAGTCAGAAGTCGCATTATGTGAATACGGTGGTTGTGGAACGATATGGGTTTCATTTTTGTCGAAAAAGTCACGAAGAATCAATGCAGTGTGAGCTGTCGCATTCAGTGTTCTCGGTACCAATCGAGATTTGACGCGTTTAAGTCCCAAAAATATAATTGACCGATCCTTTTGAAATTCCAACATCATCAGCAAAGGTCTCTAATTGCAAATCGTCGGTTTGCAAGCACCTGAGCTTCATCGGTTGCAGTTGAGGGTCGCTGAGGGCTTTCGTCTTCAACGCGTTCTCTGTCTTCTTTGAACTGTTTATACCATTTGTAAACATTTCTTTCCGATATAGGAATGCTCATCGAATGCCTTCTGCAACATTCTATATGTTTGCGCAAAAAAAAAAAAAATTTAATGCAAATTCTTTGCTCAATGAATTCAGACATTTCAAAATCGCAGGAAATCAGTTTTAGCGTCTCACAAAGCCAAGCGTAGTTCATACACTAATGAATATTTACATGAAATTTCACACAGATGTCAAGGACAGTGCCAGAAACCTAAAAAGAAAAAAATTGAAATTCCATAAGTCCCGGAATTTTAAATTAAAAATTGGTCTTACTTTTTGGACACAGTAGTATAATTTCACTAAATCTACTAGTAAACTTCAGAAGAATTTTTATCGCTAATTATTGTTACTTTAAATTTAAACTACTAGATTTTTACTGCAAAATTAATTAAAAAATAAATTATTCAGGGAAATAACTATTGCGTTTGAGAATCCCTGGTCGAAAAATTAATTAGAAGAACATTTTACTCAATTTACGCTCCATTTAAAAATCCAATTTCTTACTAATTAAATTTTACAATAAGCAGGATGTATTTTATAACTTTCAAATTAAGTATAATACATGAGAGATTTGCTTCACTGCATTCATTGTTGGTCAGCAGATTGATTTTTTAATATTTATTTTAATTGTTTTTTATGTTGAAAACTTTAAAAGATGTTAAGGCTGGGTTCCCCCCTTCCCCATGTACGATTGTTCTAAGTGAGGGAAAACATAAGCCTTTGATTGATTGCAAAGATATATAATAATTTTTTTATCTTGAATTTCTTTTAAATTCTAATTCTGTTATTGTCAGTTCATATTCACTGAAGCTGGGAAAGGACATCTTCTGGATTATAATGAAATAAAATGCTGACAATTATTTTTTTTTTAATAATTCAGAGCATTTTTTTATTGGTCAAGGTCGAAACATGTTCCTTGTTTTACATTTTGATTGTTAAAGTTTTAAGGTTATCTCAGCATAAAATTTTAAAATTAAAATAAATGCTATTTTGTTTTTTTTTTTTCATTTTAAAAAATAATGTTGTGTTGTGACTAATCCCTCAGTGTCCTGCAGTGCAGGCCGGCATCCCATAAGCAATCTAATCATGGATGGAGGAAAAAGGGGCAGCATCTGTTGTAATAGAACAACCCGTAGGTAGAAATGTGACTTCACTCAGTGTCGCTGAGGAAAGGGGACAGTACTTTCGGAAGGACTTTAAGGGGAAGATACCCTGTATTTTAATATAATATGGGAGAAGTCTGACTTAGCTTCGTATCGTTGAAGAAAAAAAGAAGTAACTTCCACGAGGACTTTTAGGGGGAACTACTCCGCATTTACGTATCGCATTAGAGAAACCCGGTAAATTCTAACATGTAGTCCGACTAAAAAGAGGCAAGATTCTGAACATCCCAAACGCCATCGAGAGTCCTCGTTTTCTGAAACAGCGTCTACAGCAATGCAGCCAGCGGATGGAATTCCGCTCACCAGCGGCGCACGTTGGTGCGAGTCGGGCTACTTTAAAAATAGACAAAAAAAGTAGTAACGTATTATTATCATGTGTGAACATGATGTTGTCCTGGTTAGGGGGTCCGTGACGTTATCCGAAAATAAGGGTCAAGCAAATAAAACTCCATTGCAAATTTTGACGGAAAATGGTACTTTGGGTCCCTTAACTCTTGAAATGCTTCATGAATGATGTTAATCTTCAGGAATTTTCTGGAGAATTTTTGGCTTTTGCTAGAAATGTTTTGTAGCACTTTCGAAGCCCTTTTCACGTTTTTGGCTAGGATTTTAAACATTTGTATATCCAATGGCTATAAGTACTCGTAGTGCGTTGATCAATTCCTTCTTCTTGAAGTTTTCATATTTATCACTTTTGGCATTTTCCCATGCCTATTGAGCTGTATAGTGCTTCTTATTGTATTTGGAATACTTCATTCTTCATTTATGCCTAGAATTTTCAAACTTTGATATATTCTTTTGGTATTGTATGTGATAATATTTCTTGTAGAATTTAAAATATTTCATTCTTCATTTAAGACTACATTTATCTTACTTTTGTATATTATTTCAGAAATTCTTGAACAATTCATTCTTTATGAAGTTCTTGGTCTATTCAACATTGCGATATTCATGGCTATTGAATTTGGCCATTCTTGTAGTATTCAATTAATTACTTCACATATCTCTTGCATTATTAAACATTGGCATATTCCGAGTTTATTCATCCGTTCTCGAATGTTTCACACATGATAATTTGAAATTTACAGAACAGATTTCAGTTTTTTTATTAATTTACTTTAAATAGAGCATTTGACGTTTCTACAGTTGAATCAGTTATTTAACATCTAATCCTTCGTTTTCAGTCTTTCCTTCTTTGTATAATTTTTTAACAGAAGCAGAATCATTTAAATATCAAACTTCTTCCCTCTCACTCTCTCTTTCCAACCAATGTTCACACGATCGCTTCACAAACTTCATGGTTCTAACAATCTTTCGAAATATTATTATTCTCCAATTTTATCGTTTAATAATAGTTTCGTTTTAAGAAAATTAAATTGATAAAATAAACAATAATAAAAAGAAATTTTTAACTAATATCTTCATTTTTTATTCACTTTTCAGGAAAAATTGGTTTACACTTACATTGCTAGAAAATGTGTTCAATTGCTATTTATAATTTTAAATATAGATTCAAATAACACAAATAAAGTTTTAAAAATTGATTTTTTTTTTTGTGTGTCCTAAAATTACATTAAAGATTTTCAAGATAATAGCAATAATAACTGGACATTTAAGGTATAAAAACTTTTGATCAAAATACTAAACCCTTTGAAAGGAATAAAGCACAAAAGTAGTATTACTGTGTCCAAAAAGAAGACCAATTTTCAATTTAAAATTCACGGGGCTTATGGAATTTCATTTTTTTTTTTCATTTTTAGGTTGCTGGCACTGTCCTTGACATCTGTGTGAAATGTGACGTCAAAATATTCATTCCCGTTGGAGTTACGCTTGGCTTTGTGAGACGCTAAGACTGATTCCGGAGCATTTTGAAATGTCTGAATTAATTCAATTTTGTTTGCGGAAACGTATGTTGCAGAAGGCCTTCGATGAGCATTTTCTATATCGGAAAGAAATGTTTAGAAGTGGTATAAACATTTCAAAGAAGGCAGAGAACGCCGTTGAAGACGAAGAGCCCTCAGGTCGACCATCAATCTCAACCGACGAAGCTCACGTCCAAAAAAATTAAAGATTTGGTACTTGCAAACCGTCGATTTACAATTAGAGGCCTGGCTGATGATGTTGGAATTTCAAAAAAGAATCGGTCGATTCCATGTTGGCCTTCAAAGCGTCGAATCTCGATTGGTACCGAAAACGCTGAATGCGTCCGCTCACACTGCATTGATTTTGATTCTCCGTGACCTTTTCGCCAAAAATGAAACCCATATCGTTCCATAACCACCGTTTTTCCCCCGTGCGACTTCTGGCTGTTCCCTAAACTCAAAATGCCACTTCGAGGACACCGCTTTGAGTCGATTGAAGAGATTCAGCGTGAATCGCTGCACGCTTTGAAGGCCATCCCTGCCGATGACTTTTTAGCATGCACTGAGGATTAGGAAAAAGGTTTGCATAAGTGCATTGCGTCCGGAGGGGATTTCTTTGAAGGCGATGAAATAAATTTGGAAAAATAAATAAAAAGTTTTGAAAAAATTGGTCTTAAAAATAATTCTTGAATTACGCAGATATATTGATAAATTTATTATATATATTTTTAAAATGTGTTTAATAGATCGTAGACGGGTTGAATTATATTTTCCAGTTTATAAAAAAATACATACAAGTATAAATATATAAGTTTTGAAAAAAAAAACTGGCCTTTTTTTTTGCATCAAAAATAAAAAGAAAATAAAACACAAAAAGCAGTAGATCAATTTTTATTCAATGCCCACTACAAAAGTTTTTCGACCAACTGTTTCTGATCTTCAGATCAAAAAATAAAAACGCCCTTTTATTAAATCTTTTCCCGAAAAGAAATCCCGTTCGAATCGAATGAACGCCACAATAGGCATAAAAATAGAAATACCAGAAAGAACATATAAAATGGCGGCTAAGGTTTTCTTAACAAAAACAATGAATGATTTAAAATACCCAAGTGGGACAAGTGCTCCAATGGATAGGGGGAAAACAATTTTTACGACAGAATTCCCAATCAATTCGTTCATTGAATCGTTCGCGGATCGTTACAAGAATCCATTAAAGGATTAGACTCGTATCTCGTCAGAATGGAACCATTCAAAATGAAAGAAACTGTTTTTACAAAGAAAGCAATCATTGGCATCTTCACGAACGTCATAGACATTGTCCAAAAATGAGCTGCCAGGAATAAATTCGGAATTAACATAGAAAATCTTAAAATTACTCTCTGACAAATCGGCAATCATTTGATTCATTATGGATTTATTTACTAGGACGAAAAAATTGAAATCACCAATTTGAACACAATATGTTTTTATTTATAGAAAGTATAGCTAATCTAAGAGAATTTGTTTCACGAAAATGAAATATCTAAACAATGTATTGAATAGAAACGCAATCGAAAGTTCTATTTTTGATACGGAAGGCATTATCTGGTTAAAAAAAGAAGTATTTATCTTTATTTACATAAAAAAAAAGAAAAGAATACTTCTGTGATATTAATTTTTTTTTTTATCAAAGCAAAAAATTACTGAAATATGACAATAGAATAAAATACAATAGAATAAAAAAAGCCAGTAAATTTGGTTGTAGTAAATTGAATTACAAACATTACAAATATTGACTTCAATCGTTGAATCATTTCTTATTAGAAAATTTAAATTGGATAGAATACAAGTATTTTATTATGAAAAACCTTTTCGTAACATTAGAAAAATACATATTGAATAATTAAATAACTTAAATATTTGCTGAATTAAAGAGAAGCAAAATTTTTCAAAATTAATTTTCGGTATACAGAAATATTTTTATTTATTATTACATATCTACATATTTTTCAAAAGAACCAAAAATCTAAAAAAAATAAATAAATAAATAAATAAAAAATTATAAAATGAATAAGGAACAAATCAATATGGTGAATAATAAGGTAATAAGGAATATGATAAGGTGATTCATTTAATTTAAATTTTTCTTAAATAATTAAACGTCTGATAATTTTAAAAAAATACATACTCTCACAATAAGTAATTAATAAAAAATGGAAATTTTTCAGTACAAAAGAAATAAAATAACAGGAGAATCATTTTAAATAATAATAATAATAATAAATAAACGAAAGAAATTAAAAAAAACAAGGAGAGTCCTTTTAAATAATAAGAATAATAATAAATAAAGGAAATACATAAAAGAGCAAAAGGAGAACCCTTTTAAATAATAAGAATAATAATAAACAAACATTTTTTTAACAAAATTAATCATAAAAAGCCAATTGAGTTTATGCCAATCAATCACATAGGATCTCTTATCTTCAATAGATACTGATTTGGGCATTACGTGCACAATAGTATTTCCTTTTAATATATATTGTTTCAACAGTGATAAGTCATTTAATTTCAAGTAAAAGAATGATATTTTTATATCATAATTAAGGATCGAGTTATAACTATTTAGAAAGCAAATGTTAACTGAGCAAACATGCATGTACCAACCAAATGAAAAGTCACGATAAAAAAGAATAATATGACTAATTCCAAGAAAATCTTGATTTAAATTTCATGGTAATTACAACCGTCACGTAAAGTAAGAGAACCTGACTGCAATGATAATTTCGACATCACCAATTGTGTAAAAGTCATTTACTACACAATCCACCTTTGTCCACAAGGGTACATTTAAAGCTTATCTACAAAGATATTCAAATTTTTGTAGACAAGACAACGACAGACAGGATTTCGGTTGCGAATTCAAAAAGTATGACAATACGGAAAACCATCAGGACATTGTTTCAAGAAATTCCTCTCGTCTTTAAAAAAAAAAAAAAAGAAAACCACAGACAATGGGAAGAACTTAACAATTTTGTTCGAAAGTGAATACTACTGTGTCCAAAAGTAAGAACAGTTTTCAATTTAAATTTCTCGGGCATATGGTATTTCAATTTTTTTTTTTTTTTTTTTTTTTTTTAGGTTGTTGGCACTGTCCTTGACATCTGTGTGAAATTTGACGTCAAAATATTCATTAGTGCTTGAGTTATTCTTGGTTTTGTGAGATGCTAAAACTGATTCCTGCGATTTTTGAAATGTCTCTTCAATCGACTCAAAACGATGCCCCCGTAGTGGTCTTTTGAGTTTAGAGAATAGCCAGAAGTAGCACAATGCTAAATCAGGTGAATACGGTGGTTGTGGAATGATATGGGTTTCATTTTGGCGAAAAGTCATGAAGCATCAATGCAGTGTGAGCTGGCGCATTCAGTGTTTTCGGTACCAATTGAGATTTGAAGTGTTTGACGCCCAAAACATCTTTTAAAATGGAATTTTGTCATTCCAACATCATCAGAAAGGTCTCTAATTGTAAATCGATAGTTTGCAAGCACCAAATCTTTAATGTTTTAGACGTCAGTTTCTTCGGTTGAGGTTGGTGGTTTGCCAGAGGGCTCTTCGTCTTCAACACGTTATCTGCCTTTTTTTAACTGTTTTTACCACTTCTAAACATTTCTTTCCGATACAGGAATGCTCACCCAATGCATTCTGTAACATTCTAGATACGTTTCCGAAAACAAAATTGAATGCAAGTTCTTGCTCAATTAATTCAGACATTTCAAAAATCGCCTGAAGCACTTTTAGCGTCTTACAAAGACAAGCGTAAGTCAAGCACTAATGAATATTTTGACGTCAAATTTCACACAGATGTCAAGGATAGTGCCAACAATCTAAAAAAAGGAAAAAAATAATTGAAATACCGTATGCCTGAGAAATTTAAATTGAAAGCTGGTCTTACTTTTTGGACACAGTAGTAGAAAAATCGGAAAGAAATTTTGTATCGAATTGGAAATGAACTAGCTCTGTTATTTTCCGCCAAATTACAAATTCGTTAAAATAATTCGTAATATAAAAAAAAAAAAAATTAAAGTCAATTCCTACTTTTTTTCACTGTATTGCAGAAAGTCCTTTATAAATAATTTTCATTCATTTTTTAAATTAATCCGGCGCCCTCTATTGGTAGATATATGCAACTTAAATCTAAAAAAATTAATTAATTAAACTTAATTAATGAATTAATATTTGAAAATCTGCATTCACATCAAGTGTCACCCACTGCAAGTTCAAAAAAAAAAAAAAAAAAAAATGTATTTGAACTTGAGTGGATGAGTAAAAAGTGTTTAATGAACATTTGAAAATTTGAACAAGATATATATAGGAGAGTGTGAGCTAATAGAAGGAATTGAAAAAGAAAGCCACAGTTAGGAATGGACACAATGGGAAGAACTTAACAATTTTGTTCGAAAGTGAAAAGAAAAATCGGAAAGAAATTTTTGTATCGAATCGGAAATGGACAAGCTCTGTTATTTCCCGCCAAATTATAAATTCGTTACGAAAAAATAAATAAAAAATGCGTATCAGAAGGGGTTCATCGGCCCGCGCACTAGGAAGTGTGCATAGGCTATTTGCGAAGGCACAACAATGGTGGGTGCGACGCCAACGCTTCTTGTCCACTGTCATTAGGAATTCCGAAGAGGTTCGCGATAAGTCGTAATTGAAGAACAAACCTCGATAAGCGAGGTTCTCACGACACCACCACGATGAAGATATCATCAAGTGGTGGAGTAATAAAATTTCCGGCATGGAATCGGGCAGTTTATTCACGATATCCCTTTAACTTCATGATCTGATGTGTATATTGGGGCAGATACTTGATTATTTATTTTTTTTTTTTTTTCAGTTGAAATCTTTTCTTTCACATTTATTTTATTTGGACAAAGTAATTTTTATGCAATTTTTTTGAGAATGCCAACCTCAAATGAGACTTTTCAGTAGTCAGCAGTGTGCGGTTTTTAAGTTGGTTTGTCGTTTTACGGTCATCTTGTGTACACTTTAGGCTAAACAGACCGGGACCTACAGTTTAATATGGATTCAGAACCACTAACAAACATCTATACCACGCCAGATTCGAACTTGAAGCCTTTGGTACCACAGGCCAGAGTTCTAACTAATTGGCCATCAGGCGGCGTCAGCAGTGTGGAGGAAGGAGGGTCGTAAAGTAAAACGACTTTCAAACTGAAATGAATCAATTCTATCATAAAATTCGCATCAACAGAAATGCATGTTCGCCACTATAAATTTATTATTAAATAATACAGCAATTTTAAAAAAAAAAGAATAATTAAGTTTTTCATTAAAATACGGTTAATTTAGATAATTTAAATAGCTTCTTCTTATACGCTTCTTGTCCACTGTCATTAAGAATTCCAAAAAGGTTCGAGATAAGTTGTCATTGAAGAACAAATCAAGTTGAGGGGTAATAAAATTTCCGATTTGGAATCGAGCAATTTATTCACGATATCCCTTTAACTTGAGGATCTGACGTGTATATCTGGCCAGATACTTTTTTTTTTTCACATTCATTTTATTTAGAAAAGTAATTTTTATGCAATTTTTTTGAGATGCCTAAATACAAGTCTAAAGTAGTCTAAAAGAAGTATTAAGTAATATGTTGTTGCTGTTGTTTTAATGCAAATACGGACAGTTAATCTTTATGCCATAAGCAAGGGCTGCATTGCTGTTATTCATTTAGCACTACCCAGGAGCACGTGTAGCTTGAAGATATGCTACGGACGCGAGTGAGACTACCCCCAACAACGCTTTACGATCCTATTAAGACCAGGACCTATCGTTTAAAGTACACTTCGAACCACTACAAACATCCATGGCAACCGCCGAGACTCGAACCCGGAACCTGTGGTATCGAGTGCCAGAGCGCTAGCCACTCGATCAATGAATAGCGAAGGATATTTTTATAATGTTACTTTAAAAATCAGATCCTTTGCTATAACGACAGATATGTAGCAGATTCAACGTTACATAGGGTGTACTACGAAAGTCTGCTACATTGCACTCATATTTTGGAACGAATACCTCTAGAGTGCCTTCCACCCCCATATGTAGGGATTGCAGATTTCTTCGCAACTTCTCGAGCCAGAAGGACTTTTTGGTTCAGAAATGTATCATGCACATTCCCGGCATAAGGAAATCTGGTATCACTAGTCGATTATCGAATCAGATTAATTTTTACCAGAAGTCCAACACGCTATCCATCAGGCCTCTTTTGGTTTAAAACTTTACAATGAAGATTAACAAAAACAAAATGAAATGGATAATTATTCCACAGAAAACCCAATGATTTAAAACTGCATTGAAATTCAACCCCACAAAAAAAAGTCTTTTTTTTTAAAAACTCCTGGAAACTGATCACGTAAATAGACTATCAAATAGGTGACTGGGTGGAGTTAGAGATGCGACGATAAGAAATCGATGACGATGCAGCGAAATTGCCTACTCGGCTAGAATTCGAAATGGATAAAAAATAAATGAATAGTTTAAAAAACTAAAAAACACGGTTTTAGAGTGAATCAAATTAAAAAGTAACAAATAATTGTTAACATAAGAATAAAATGACTGACGAGAAAATGAATGTCACTGTTCTAAAAGTGTGGAGTGCTCGATATCAATCGTTATAATTTTCCCTAGTTCATTCCGAAATACAGAGTTAGTTTAAAAATGTCATACAAAGCACCCCACGCTTTTAGAACAGTGGCATTCCTTTTCTCGACAGTCATTTTATTCTTATGTTAACAATTATTTTTTACTTTTTAATTTGATTCACTCTAAAAGCGTGTTTTTTAGTTTTTTTTAAACTATTCATTTATTTTTTTACTTTTTAGTTTGATTAACTCTAAAAGCGTGTTTTTTTTTAAATTTTTTGAACTATTAATTAATTTTTTACTTTTTAGTTTGATTAACTCTAAAAGCGTGATTTTATAGTTTTTTAAACTCTAAAAGCGTGTTTTTTAGCTTTTTTTAAACTATTAATTTATTTTTTACTTTTTAGTTTAACAGACAAACAAACATTCAGGTGAAACAACTGTTTTCTTTCTGAAAGATGCCTGTAAATGTTTCTTATTATTATTTCTGCAGCTTAAATAGTGTGTATGAGGAGAAACAGGAAAAAGTCAGAGGAAAAAGTCAGTTACATACATACATACAAACATATAGGTGAAGCTAATAAAAGCGTATTAAAAAAAAAAGGAATAAAGTCATATGAGATACTTCCTACATTGAAAATGGGAGATGAAATTGCGTTTATGACTACTTTCTTAAATTAACTTTACTAATCAAATTAACTTTTTAAATCTAATTTCAATATTATCGTAACTAAACGGGTTTACAAAATAATCAAATGTAGATTTGAAACTCTCCTGATCTCCGAACCGTTTTCTCCTTTCTTTCTTTTTTAACGTACAGAGAATTAGTTTCTCTAATGAATGTACAACTGGCCCACAGATGGTATAAACCAACATTTAACTTTATGTAATAGATAATGTATCACCATCCAAAATCTCAGAATCAAAACACTTTATGAAAAGAAGTCTGTTTAATTTATTTAATTGTGCATATACACACGCCAAAAAAAAATTATGAATGAAGATTTTCATCTGGAAGAAAGATTATCAATTGAAAAGGGCGTTATTTATTTCCGGGTAGTATAAAAGTAATAACTTTTGTCATGAGTATATTTCAAATCGTATTTATCGAAAATATTTTATCATTAAAAAAAATTACATTTAAAAATATATTAACTATATAAATCGACATTAACCAGCTCCAGAAAACAAATATTAAAATGCAATTGACTTTGGTATATTTCATTATATAAACGAAATAATTGAAATTTTAAAAAATGTTTAAATTCCATCTCTGTTTGGGATAGTCAATTTTGTTTCTAAGGGTATGGCAAATAGCATCGTCCGTCAAGTAAATTCGAAAAAAAGGTCATCATGTTTTAGAATTCATAGAAGTAAGACAATACATTTAAGTGCAGAAAAGTGAATGTTAAAAATAAAAAAAAAACATATAGATTTGTTTTCTTTCATGATAAAGCAAAGGAAATTGCTGAAGTTGAAGATTAATATGTTAAAAAGGTAAGCATTATGCAGCCTTGCTGGCAGTAGCCATAGCAATAAATAATGTTTTCGTTGCTGTGGTATGCTTAATGAATTCTATTTCTTTAAAAATTTGTGATTCAATGTTGAAAAATTAGTAACGATCACTATTAACCAAAACTCCCCTATAACTTGCGATTATGGAATATGATTGCATTTGAAATCTACTCAAAATAAAATAAATAATATAAGAAATATTTAATCAGAAATATAAACATGAAGAAAATTAATCTATCCATTTCATTTTGCCACAATTTTTCTACGTAAATTGTAGTTTTTATGGACTAAAATTTGATCTATTTTCGTGTATACATGTGTTTGTCGCATTAGATAGAAACCGTAAAGGGAACTAAAATTGAACTTCTTGTGTTCATAAAATATTTAGAAACTATTTAATTTTATAATCGTAGAACATAAATTTTTCTTTGCGTAGAAACGATAAAAAATTGCAAAAAGTATTTGACACAAAAACAAACTAAAGTATAAATATTTAATACCAAGTTTTTAATGGCTATTATTTAATTAAAAATGATAAAACAGTAATGTTTAATAATATACTCTAATGTGCATATTTTAAATGATATCTTTTTTATATTCTGTTAATATATCATTTACATGAATTCACAGATAAATAATAAATATTTAAAAAATAAGTTACAAATAATCGAAGCTTTTTTTTTTTTTTACTTTACCTATGCTGCTATTCTTAATTCTTTAACTTTTTTTTTTTTACACAATTCCAGTTGAGGATAATAAATTTCGTTCTGTACTGATAATAAATTTTATTGCAGTACAGATTGCCTTGAAAATAATTAATACGTATTTTAATTCACCTGCAATTTTCCTGATAAAATTTACGAAAACTAAAATTTTTTAAATTTTATATCGAAAAATAGGAAAAAAAAGGGGTCATATCTGTTAGCATTCTACTTAAAAAAAAAAAAAAAACTACATGTTCACAAGACCAAAGAATAAAAGTTTAACAATAGTATTTATTCTGTCCAGCATCGAAGTCCATAACTTTCCAAGGAGAATATAAAGATTTGACAAGGTAGATAGATATAGTATGCAAATGATATAACCAGAATTGCGAAAACAGAGCCACCAACACATCCTGAAATTAAAAGTTCATGGCCCCTGGACATCCTGATTGGACATTCAGAGAGAGAAGATGACAATGGTTTTATTAGATCACTGCTCCTTGTAATTAGGACACCGAAAGTACGAACGAGCTAGGATGACAAAGGGCTAGAGAAACTCTCTGAAGAACAATCTCGAAAAACAAAGGCACCCTAACAAAGATCTTTAATCAAGCCTTGCCGACAAATCAACTCTTCAAAAAGACCCACTCGGTCGAGAATCAGACCGCAAATTATGTGGTATACGTAATACCGCGAAAGACTATTTAGAGAATAAAAATTGGCAAAAGAACCACAATTAAGAAACGCATTCAATTAGAACAATCGTTAAATGTCATTTGCTTTTACAGTTTTCGACTGTACAAGGATAATTCTCTAAAATACAGAAGAATATAACAGCAAATACATGTGACAAGTAATTCAACCAGTTTTTTTTTGTCACGGCATAAAATAAACGCCATGTCTACTTATTGTAATACGACAAAATCAATTAACCATAATTCATAAGCATATTTAATTAGAACAACTGTAAATGTACTGTTTACAATCTCGGATTTACAATTATAAAATCGTTGAATTGTAAAATACGACAGTATTCAATCAATTATATTTGTCATAGCACAAAATAAATGTTGTGTCTATCTGCTGTAACATATCAATATACATTTAGAATTAAATAAACATAATTTAGAAATGTATTCATTTAAAATAATAGCTAATAACTTATAACGTTAAAAATTTCGCATACATAAGGATATGACACTAAATGTGTGTGATTAGTATTCAATCATTTGCTTCTGTTATAGCACGCAATGAACATGTCAATTTGTTGTAATTATAAATGTTGTTTCAATATATGTATAAATTTATACATGTATGCCCCAACATAACTTAAAACTGTAACAGTGTTTCCTCCTACACACTTCATTGGCACAGTAATTTTCAGTAATCTAAAACGTGATTTTTTATTTATTTATTTATTTTAGCGTTAACACGCTCCTTTTCTTAATTAAAAGGAATATAACATAAAAACAATTCAAAATAAAATTATTATAAAATGAGCGGTGAATTTTATTAAAATATACTGTTATACAGTGAATTGGATACTAAAGATTCTAGAAGATCTTAGAAAATCGCAATGTTTTATGTACTCAAAAAGCAATTAAAACTTTTTTAAATTACGACGAGGACTGGGTCAGTGGTCATTTCCTGTGAGCAGCCCAATACAAACTAGTCTGGAAGAAGGCATGTCGTGAGAGCTGCACCGACGGAGGCTGTTACTCATTTAGCACTACCCAGGAAGCACGTGTAGCTTGAAGATATGCTACGGATGCGAGTAACACTAGTTCGAACTCTACAAACCTCCATCACCTGGACTCGAACCCGAATCTGTGGCACCGAGAGCTAATCACTCGGCCAAGGGTTCCACCCAATTAAAACTAGAATACACACACACAAAAAATTGAAGAAATGCAACTGTAAAAACCCACATTTTAAATAAAATAAAATAAAGCTTGAACACTTATGAAAAAATATGCATATTGTAGGGTCTTTTGAAATAATAAATAGTATAGAAGTAATTTTAATTATTAAAATGTTGGAGGCACTGTTGTGATGGAGCACCAGTAGGTAGAACGATTCATATTATACCTGGACCTAATGGCAGTTATTAACAATGTTATACTTTAAGGAAAATTTTCATTGCTATAATAAAATTTTCAGAGCCAAAGTGAATTTTGAATTTTCAAAATACGATATCGATTTTTTTTTTTTTTTCCTTTATCAAATAATACGAGTTAAATACTACCGATTAATTATATTTTTGTATTAAATTACTGTAAAATATTTAACAATATAAACCTTTAAACTGAATTTAAAGATGAAAACTTCACAGAATTTAATTTTCAACACTCATTTTAAATAAAAAAAAAAGATTCATTTGATCCTCTTACTTAATTTAATGTCAATTTCTTAATAAGAAGCCTTCTTTTACGGCATTTTGTAATTTTTTTTAATTCTTACTTTGATGTTTCTTAAAATCTTTTCTATATATCTCTTTTATTTTTATTTCTCTTTTGTAATGCCACGTCTTTTTTAAATTAACCATTTATTTGATACTTTTTATTGTTTTTATCACTAATTTGTTTCCTACTTATTTCTGTAAGCCTCGTAAGACATTTTACGGTACACTAGGAATTGTTATAAACTTTAGTACAAAAAAATAATATAATTATAATTATTACTTGTAATTATAATATAATAATTATTACTTGTAATAATTATAAGTATCTAATGCTTAAATTTTATGTAACACACACTACTATGAATCTTGGAAATATATAGAGCACAAATTGCAATTATTATTTTTTGAATTTGAAAAATACATCAGATACATTTATTAAAAAAGAAATTACATGTTTTCAATATTTTGTATGAGAAATGTTTGGAGAATGTACATGATAATAAAAATATTTACAACTGAGAATTAAATGATAGAAAGACTTTGAATAAAATTCTTCAAGCTTTTAAAATATTTATTTTTACTGAATTTTGTTTATATTAAAAAATGTTACAAAGAATATTTTTGATGCTTATTTTTACAAAAAACGTGATTTCTGAAGTTAAAACATTTTCAAATTGCTAAATATTAACGAAAAAAAAAAAACAAAACAAACTGATGATTTGTTCAAAACAAACGTTTTCAATAAAAATCATTACCTTTGTTAATGTAAAATCTAAATTTTCCTAAAAACTTATAATAATATATTTAAAACAAACAGTTTTTAATGGTCTAAACCAAAACCATAAACATTTCCTAAATCAATGCTTTTATACAAAAAATAATAATTTATTAATTAATTTTAATTTAATCATTTATTTTAAAACAAATCATGAAATTGTTTTTTATAGTTTGTCTTGAAGGAAAAATGCATAAAATATGAATTATTTTGTTAAAACATAACAGTCTCTTTTTAATAAAAATAACTTAAAACTATGTCTATTTTACAAATAATTGTTTTATTTAATTTTTTCATATATTATACAAATCGAAATCTTTTTAATTTGACGGTGAACCACAGTCAAATGCACACAATACACAATAATTATCTATGGATATAATAGTAAAATCTTATATTGCATTGATTTAACAAGTGTCTTCGTATATTGTTCTGTTGCAGTCAAGCATAAAATTGAATAAACTAATGGTTTTTATTATTCGATTTCTTCAAATTCAAGACTGAAAAAAAAAAATTCTTCGCAAATATTTATTGATCCAAATAAATTTGAACTATCTTAATGCATTATAGATCAATAAAAATGGTTACTTTCTTGACCGGGATTTAAAAATGGAACGTTCTTTTTGATAGGTTCATAAAATACATAATTCTTGAAACAAATATTCCTGGAGGGTTGAAGCTTCGAGAGCTAAAGAGGTATACTTGAGATACTGCACATAGTTCGGTGCATTATTAATCAACACTTTGAAATAAATTAGAAAACACTGAATAAAATATTTTTTACAAATTTAAGTATTTAGTTTTTTTTTTATGCAGGAACATATTCCATGTTTATATGTACTTCAAAATCTGAAAGATTTATTTTTTAACTATCAGTTTCGAGAATATTCAGTACTTCAGTTTTTTCAAGTAGCATTTGAAAAGAAAGAGATCATCTCATGGCTTGTACAAAACTACTAATTTAAAAGTCATAGAATATAATAAAAATTAAGCAAAAAATAATAAGTACACAAAAAAAAAAAATTAGCACTTTCACTGCCAATCTCGCACCAGCGCATCATATCGCGTCAACGTTAAGGAGCCAATCACGAGCAAGCTAGCGCGTGGTATGGAGTGATATCTATTGCCTATCACGAGTTCGCGCGGCGAGAGCTGTGCCTCAACATTTATTCACCGTTTCAGTTTAACACATGTTTTATTTATAGCAATAAGAAATATCCCAGGAAATAAAAACATGAAATATAGTTAGGGTACTTAAAAAATAAAATAAAAAAGTAATTAATTTCATTGCTTTTTATTTAATTAGAATTTAAAAAATAAATATAATGATAACACAAAAAATTCAATGTTATAAGGAGATTTAAGATTAATGCTGGGGTTACGACATGAAAATGAGAAGCAGTTACCCCTTAAAGTAGTCTCAAAAAACAATGTCATCCCTCTCACTATCCGTCGGTCGACCAGTTGAGGTATTACATCAGTGGAACATAGAGCCTATATGTTTAACGACAGCACCAAAAAATGTTCTGGCTACATTCATTAGAGTGTTGTGCATCCATGATAAAAATCACAGATTCAAGACTCTAGCTTTAACAAGAAGAAACAAGACCATAAATAAAAAAAACAATGTCATCCCTCTCACTATCCGAAAGTGGACTGGTCGTGGTATTATATCAGTGGAACATGAAGTTTACCGCTGCTCTACAACAACAACAAAAAAATTTTTTGCCTACATTCATAAGAGTGCTGTACATTCCTGGTGGATGCCACAAATTCAAGATTAGCTTTAACGAGAAAGAAACAAGACCATAAATAAAAAATAATTTCACCCCTCTCACTATCTGTCGGTGAGCTTAGCGGTGTATTACATCAGTGGAACGCGAAGCCTATCGATGTTCAACAACAAAAAAGATACATTTATAAGAGTATGTGCATCTCTGGTAGATGCCGCAGATTCAAAATTAGCTTTAACAAGAAGAAAGAAGACCATAAATAAAAATAAATAAAAAAAAAAAACAATGCCATCCCTCTCACTATCCGTCAGTGGACTGGTCGTGGTATTACATCAGTGGAACACGAAACCTACTGTTCTACAACAACAACAACAAAGTTCTGGCTACATTCATAAGAGTGCTCTGAATTTTGGTGGATGCCACAGATTCAAGACTCTAGTTTTAACCAGAAAGTAACAAGCACATTAATAAAAGACAATATCATCCCTCTCACTATCCGTCAGTGGAATGGTCATGGTAATACATCAGTGGAACACGAAACCTACCGATGTTCTACAACAACAACAAAAAAGTTCTGGCTACATTCATAAGAGTGCTCTGAATTTTGGTGGATGCCACAGATTCAAGACTCTAGTTTTAACCAGAAAGTAACAAGCCCATTAATAAAAAGACAATGTCATCCCTCTCCCTATCCGAAAGTGGACTGGTCGTGGTATTACATCAGTGGAACACGAAGCCTGCCGATGTTCAACAACAACAACAGTAAAAAAATGTTCTGGCTACATTCATAAGAGTGCTGTACATCCCTGGTGGATGCCACAAATTCAAGATTAGCTTTAACAAGAAAGAAGCAAGACCATAAATAAATAAAAAAAAAAATGTTATTCCTCTCAGTAACCGTCAATGGACTGGTCATGATATTACATCAGTTGAAACCTACCGATCTTCTACAACAACAAAAAAAAATTCTGGCTACATTCATAAGAGTGCTGTGCATCCATGATAGAAATGACAGATTCAAGACTCTAGCTTTAACAATAAGAAATAAGACCATAAATAAAAAGCAACGTTATCCCTCTCACTATCCGCCAGTGGACTGGTCGTGGTATTACATCAGTGGAACACAAAATCTATTGATGTTCAACAACCACAACAAAATGACACATTCATAAGAGTACTGTGCATCTCTGGTGGATGCCACAGATTCAAGACTCCAGCTTTAACAAGAAAGAAATAAGACCACAAATAAAAAAATTAAAGAAGTTAAAAGATGGGTATTAAACGCTTCAATGAACACCGAACCGTTCAACCTCACACTTCCATACAATTACCAGGCGGTAAATAAAGACACGTTTCGTGCAGACAATAACTACAAGGTTGTACAGAAACGCCTGCGATGCAGCGAGAGCATTGTGTGTCTTTGTTTACCAAAATCCACATGATTCGCGTGCTCTATTGTTGGTGCGGTATCGGCTTTGCCGTTAATG
This sequence comes from Caerostris extrusa, assembly GCA_021605095.1. Lineage (NCBI taxonomy): Eukaryota > Metazoa > Arthropoda > Arachnida > Araneae > Araneidae > Caerostris > Caerostris extrusa. Next base: position 20,106 of record BPLR01014652.1, read on the forward strand.
AGTCGGAAGATTTACTAATGAGATGGACGTGTTGAAGATCCTAATGTTCCTTTTAAGAAAATCGGTCACTAGATTATGGAAAGAAAAAAAGACGAGAAAGTCGATAATTTTTTTTCAAATAAATTATATTTATGCTTCGTAAAATCTGTCATTTTATCGATATTTTAAACAGGCACAGATTTTTGAAATTCTAATATAATGCACATCGTATATCAATCGTAGATTTCGCATTGAAAAATTTAAAAAGATTGGAAATACTTATCAGTTAAAAATTTGACAAATATTAGCCGTCATCGATTAAATTAAATCAAAATTAATTAATTTTTAAGTCTAAATTAAGTCAAATCAAATTTGACAAAAATTAAGTCATCGACTATATCGTCCTCTTACTTTAAATAAAATAATTTAGACATGCTAAAACACATATAAAATAATATCTTAGCAATATTAATTTAATTAAATAGTATGAATTGCATAATTTTCCACCCATTACAGTAACTAATTTTTTAAACCACACAAATAAAATCTAAACTAAAACTGAATAAGAATATAAAGATTAGACAAAAAAAAAAAAAAAAAAGCCTTAAAAAGCACTTGAAACTCCATGTATAACATGAAACAAGTTTTTGAGAAATAAAAGGTAAAAAAATTCTGGTTTGCTTAGAAAGTAATACATTTTTTTTTTTTCGTGGTGGAATTTTAATTGTGGTGAAAATAAATTCATATTTTACTAAATATTATTTTGAATAAAACAATAAATAAAGAGCAGAATACACAAATCATAATTTTAAAAACAAACTCCACAAAATGTAAATATTCTTAATATAAATAATTTACAATTAGTCTTTAAAAAGCATTAACCACGATTTGAAAGAAGAAGAAATATTAAAAACAAATTATAATTATTTAAATTTCTTTCTTTCTTACTGAATGCCTTTAAATATAAATAAATATGTATCCCCCACCACCACCAATTTGCTTTTCTTTTAAGTAGAAAAAAATTACTTAGAAATCTAACGTTTCAAGAATATTTTAATGATAAAGATAGAATTCATTAATTGAAAACACGAACAATGGCATTTTTTTTTTTAAATTACGATGCTTTTTAGTTGCTTCGTAAAATTTATTTTACATTCAATAATTGTTTAAGCATTTATTCATAAACAAAATATTTGATTTGTTTTTTATTATTTTAATTCATAAGGCTTTTTAAAAATAAAGAAATAAGAAGGCAGGCAGTAAAATCTCATCAAAAATAATAGGCAATTACTGAAATTGTTTTTATTGTTTTTTAAAAGGTAATTTAAAATGAAACAAATGTTTAACAAATATAACAATTTGTAAATTGTGCTTCTAAGAGACATCGTAAATGAAAAAAAAAAAAAAAAATTATCTTACTAAAATTATAAAAAATAATAACTACAAAATATTTTTATTCTAAACTTATTTAATTGAACACCATTTTTATAATATCAGAATTTTCTGCTTGCCTCTTTGTGTATTTTAATTTAACGTATAAGGTTATATAATATCAATTAAAAATATTAAATCTACAAATGTATAGGTATATAATAATGATAATTAAACAAATCTTATTTTCAAATCTAAATACCAACCCAAATCTACCAAAGAATAAACATACCAACTCCTATCGTCCAAAGAATCTAAACTGATACCAGATCAAAATCTAACTGATGTATGCTTATATATGAGAGATTATATATTCGATGAGATCACTGTCAACAATTTTTTTCAAAAGGATCTAATTTTCACGCCAAATAATAGCGATTCCAAAAACCTGAACAATGTGAAAAAGCTTTGCAGCCACTTCGTTGAGCAAGATATTTAACAATTTCTGAAGATGTGACACAGTTTGAAAAGAATGGACATTCTGAAGACACCGCCCAAGTGAAATATTTAAAAAAGATGAAAAACGCAGATAAATCGAATTCTAGTTTCAGGTGAATCTGTATATTTTAAGAACGACGAGGCTATTGTATTAAATACAAAAGAGAGCAATAATTACAAAATTACTCAATTTATAATTTATAATGCTCATATTTGTTTATATCTTAGCACGATATATATTTTTAGCGATTTATGATATTTCACAGAAAATGTACTTCTTTTAAGCTTCATTGAATAATTGATATTGCTTTCAGTGCTGTCTTTATTATTAAGGGGCACTCACGATCTATTGGTGACAAATACACAATTCTAATTTGACATATTAGCAGTTAAAAATTTAACACATATTAACCAAATTGATTGGTACCAATTGGTTATATGGCCTGTCAGTGCTGTCTTTATCAAGGGGCACTCGCGACCTATTAGTTACAAATCCACTATTATAATATAACATAATATCAGTTAAGGATTTAGCAAACATTAACCAAATTAGTTGGTTACCTATTGGTTATATGGACTGTCTTTATACAATTATATGGCCTGTCAGTGCTATCTTTATCAAGTGGCACTCACGACCAATTGGATGAAAATACTCAATTTAATCTGACGTAATAGCAGTTAAAAATTTAACCCATGCTAATCAAACTGATTGGTACCTATTAATTAAAGACATAGTTATACGGTCTGTGATTGTTGTTTTATCAAGTTATATCAAGTATCTCATGACATATTGGTTACAAATTGGTTATAAATTAACATAATAACAGTTAAGAATTTAACAAATATTAACCAAATTGGTTGGAACCTATTGGTTATATGGTCTGTCAGTGCTGTCTTTATCAAGGAGCACTCACGATCTATTGGCTACAAATCTTCGATTATAATTTGGCATAATAACAATTAAGAATTTTAACACATATCAATCATATTGGTTGGTACCTGTTGTCTGGAGCTCGAGTGTGTTATTTAAGGTAGTCTGGGTTATTTTCTGTATATTGCTTGCTTTATTTTCTGTATATTGCACGGGTTATTTTCTGTTTATTGTTGTATATTGCTTGCTCCAGGATATTATCTGTATATTTTCTGTTTGCTTTTCAATGTAAAATTCCATCCAGTTGAGAATTCTCAGAATATTCGTTAAATATAGTTAAGTTTTAATTTGCTGACAATTTATAATTAATCATATAATAAACGAAGAAGAACTAAAATAATTCAATGGAACGTAACATCATCACAGAATAGCAGCATTTAAAAAGCGCAGATCAACAACAATTTTCTACAAATAAAGAAAAAAGACGCACCAGTTGAAAGTACTCTCATAACTGTCACTTCACAGAGCGATTATTACAATACCTCCAAATACAATAAGGAAACAGAATAAGGCGGCAGTCACTACCGAAGGCAATAAATTCAAATTGGATCTATATAACCACCGAAAAAAAAAAACATTTCTGACAAGCATGCTCCTCCCCCTACCCCCTACGCACGGCGTTACGCTCCGAAGTTAGAAACAATGGAAGAGCTCTCAAAGAATCAGCCGAAAAATAAAACCAAACTAATTACATTTGAAAAGGGACGTCATAGATAACTCATTAACTGACTTATCGGACAATCAGCAGGGTGTTTGAACGATTACTTGACGTCCGTCGGTGTGCAATGAACCAAAAAGTGAACTCTGACCGGAAGTAAACATTCGAAATTCCAAATAGTACACCGCCACCTTTAAGTTCAGATTCAGATGCTAATCACATCCGCCTCGAACATGGGATGATAGCCGTTCATAATTAGAAACCAAATCAAAGGCATGCAATGTTTAGATGCCAATGACACAAATTATATTGGATTATCTTAATCAATAATCCCTTTAAATCCAATAATAATAATATTTGTATACACAAGCATTTTTTTTTTTTTTTTTTTTTTTTAAAATGTGAATAGATATATTTTCCAAGATATACTATAGAGTTTGTCGAACAATAAATAAATAAAATGTAGTTTGCTATTTACAATTAAAGTTTCTATTCTAATGTCTTTTTCTGAGTCAAGGAGCCTTTAGTATCTTAGGCGGCTTTTTCTTTTTTTTTTTTTTCCTCCTTCAAATTTTTGGTTTAGTGAATTTTTTTAATACTTTCATTAATTAAGTTATTGTTGAATTTAGAACAGTTAAAATATATAAATTTGAATCCGTGCTTCCTCCTACACACTGGCAAAATCGCCCCTGTGCCATTCAGAAGTTGTTCATGGCCAGTTGGACTCTAGACTTTCATCCAAGAGAAGATATATTTAATACAACCTTCAATATTTAATACAACCGAGTTTTCCTACAGATTCTCACCTGGAGAGGAAATATATTTCTCGCACTCTGTGCGTAACTGGGTATCGGGTTTTCGGCTTACAAGTGGAGTCCTTCCATGAATCTATAATTTCCTGTCGTTAAATGTGTTAAATATTGAATGTATCTAATTGTATGTATGTATATGGTGATTGTGCATGTGTGTCAATAAAGATGTGTGTTCTGCAAGTGCATCAAGTATCTCAACCCAATCACACACATTTACAATCTGGATGCCCAACCAACAAGCTACAAATTTACATTAAAATTTATTAATTCCTTTTTATCGGACAAGAAATTAAATATAATAATAATAATTAATAAAAAGAAGAAACGTAAACGCAAATTAAAACAGGCATCACTTATCTAACTTTAAAATTCTTTTAGTTATTTTAACATAAACAAAAAAACCTTATTGATGTTGTTAATTAAATAAGTGTCCCTTACGCATGGATTACGCATGCTCCCTTTGGAAGTGCACAAGAACTGGGATTCAATATTGGTGGCTACAAAACAATCAAACTTGGCACTTTGAAAAGCAAATAAATTTAGTAAATTTTGTGAACTAATGGCTCACATTGAAGATCTGATTATCTATTCGAAGTATTTTAAATTTTCTCCCATAAAACATAAATTTGTAGTCCAAAAATACTCTAAAAGACACTTTTCTTTAATCCTCTAAAGGGAGAAAAATACTTATCCATCAAAGAGATGTGTATTATTAAAGCAATGTTTATGCATCTACCATCCGGAAAATCAAGAGGTTTTCGCAAACAACCAAGGGAAGCTGTCTTTGAACGGGAAAAAAATGAAAAAGAGTAACCATATTTATTCAACATTAGCTATAAATCTTGTTCAAATTTTCAAGTTCATAAAATACATTTTAATTTTATATTCAAATGCATTTTTAAACTTGTAATGGATGACACTGGATGCTGATACAGTTGTTTCAAATATTAATACAGTAATTAAATTTAATAAATTAATTTTTTTTTTTTTTAGATTTAAGTTGCATATATCTACCAATAGATGGCGTCAGATAAACTTAAAAAATGAATGAAAATTATTTATCAACCACTGAATTTTAAATATTTTTCTAATATTACTTGTTTTTATATCTGGGCACATATTTTAAAGCCATAAAATAATCATTCTGTTTAAATATTTTAAAGCCATGAAAAAAAAAATTCATGTTTTTTGCTTATGCTTTTGTTAAATAAAAAAAAAGTTTCTCGTATGTTTGTTTTCTTCAAACTGATTTAAGGTACTTCGAGACTTTTTTTTTTAATGCAACAAGTCATCCTTTTCAGGTGTAACGTGTAACGCTACAATTTATAAGCTAAAAGACCTACTAAATGAAATGTCCTCTAATAGTTATGAATAATGTAGACTGAAAACAATTTTAAAAAGCTATTTTAACAAAAATTGGTAATCAACTTAACAAAAATCTTCATCATACTGCCATCGTTCGTTTTGCAACTTGTTTGAAAGAACAGCCAGGAAACCATGGATACTGCACATATATAAACATTCAAAACTTAAACGACTGGTTTTTCCCTTTCAAGCAAAAGCATGTTATATTTTCCCAAATACGAGTGTCTATCCTCACCTCATAAGGTTACACACACACACAGAAACAATTACTATTATCAACACGATCGATAATTCGCCAAGAGCTACTACTTGCATTTAACTGCTCGACCATAAGGACAGGAAGTTGTTCGAGTCGTGTTTAAACGGAGATCGAAATCATATATAAGAAAAACGGTTATAAATCTACATCACTTGTCAAAGGTAATTGCTTTACGAGATCGTGATCGGTCCCGGTTACAGTGAATCTGAAGAAAAAAACAGACTGATAAACGTTTTTGAAGGTCAGGTGATAGTGTAGTAAACTGGTTGCCAGCTATTTTTTTGGCCAAGAATAATTACGGTGTGAAAGTAACGGTCCCATGCAAGGAAATGTCAGATTCTGTTTTTGCCCACACAAAGGACAATGACAAAAATCGTTGGTGACTGTCAAATTAACAATAGTGACTTACTTAGTTATTTCATTAGATTTTTGTTTCCGATAGGTAAACTGAATTGTGAAGAAGATGACATAGAATAGCCGATAGATTAGTTATCTGTGATAGATTGCTTTCTGGTAGCCATAATTTGAACGACCTTGGATCGAATACAAATGTTATCATTAAAAGTTCTATTCATATTTTCATACACAGATTTAAAAACAAATGCATTTTATCATAATATATCATGCAATGTTTCGCTCTAATAAAAGTATAACGACAGTGTACTTGTGTAAAAATATAAAACAAAAATATTCATCGATTTTTTTAAGCACAATAAAATACTTGTATGCAAAACACTACAGAAGTACAAATTGTATTTTGATTTCTATAGATTTGATTTTTTTAAAAAAGCGAAAAATCAATATTATGATACTGTAAATGAACCCTTTGGAATACTAAAAATGATAAATCACACTCATTGATTTGAAAAATATTAAAAAAAAAAAAAAAAATCATTTGTTAAAGAGAACAGAATACTATAGAAAAAAACCCGTGAGATATTTCATTGAAGATTTTCAACTTAATTTATAAACTTTATTATTTAATTATATTTTTATTTTCAATCATAACAAAATTCAATGCCTTAAATAGAAATTAATGATTTAAATAGAAGTGCCTTTTAATTCCGTATTTACTTAAAGTTATAAATTTTTATGTAAAAATTTAAAAAAAAGGGCAATACAATCAAATAAATTTTTTAATTAAAAAAGTAACTTAATAAATTCTAAGTTTGATATATTTTGAAAAAAATGTGCAATACATAGTAAAAAACCGATAGTAAAATTTTATGATTCATAAGAAAAATATTTAGTGAAAATTTTCCTTTTACAGGATTTCCATAAAAATAAATGATAAAATAAATAAAATGATCATATGAAAAATTCATCTGGAAGAAATTCAATTTCGCTTTTATTATCCATAAAGCTTTAATTTTTCGATCTAAATAAATCGAAATAAACAAAACTATACAATTTCGCATACTATTTAAAACTATACTATATTTACTATTTAAAGTACTATATGTACTATTATTACTATTTAAAACTATACTGTCTTTAATTTTTCGATCTAAGTAAAAGTAATAAAAATCTAAATAAACAATAATAATCTAAATAATAAATAAATCTAAATGAACAACAATAAACCTAAATAATAAATAAATCTAAATAAACAACAATAATCTAAATAATAAATCTAAATTTTAATAATCATATACAAATACATCTATCAACATCTACATCATATCATCATCTACAAATTAATAATAATCTACAAATTTTTATTTAAAAAAAAATAGTTTTCTATACATAAGAAGCCAAAATTCATAAATAAAACTATAATTTTTTTCTAGATTTAAAACTTTTGATATTGTAAAAAAAAATTATTTATTTTCAAAATTTATACATTTATCATTATATAAAATTAGAATCCTGTTATAAACAGTTGAATGAACTTTTTCATTATGAGGGTCCAAAACAAATGGAGTACGACGTGAACAAAAATTCAAATTCAAATTCAAAATTCAAATCCACATTCATAGAAATACTATTTTCAAAAATATGAAAATAATTTACTTCTATACTATTAGAAATTAACATCAATTCGAACATAATAAATCAAATCCTAACGAGAGAACAATCATCTCACGTCTCCCAAAAGTCAGTGATCTTTCTTTTCAGGCGAACGATTCCAATTCAATGGAATTTTATCCAACGCATCTCCAGAGAGAAAGGCAATTAATAGCGAATCTTCTGATGGTAATCAGCATCAGCATCAGCGTCCATCTTCCAATGGCGCAGATTACTGTCTGTAATAACTCCATTATCTGATGCTCCTTTTAACGAATCTCTTGTACATAACTCAGGCTTCGTCACCACAAGGCAGATGAAGAACTTGTTGAAGAGAAGCAGCTAATGGTTAGCTACTACTATGTCCAAAAAGTAAGACCAATTTTCACTTTAAAATTCCCCGCTATTATGGAATTTCAATTGTTTTTTTTTCTTTTAGGTTGCTGTCACTGTCCTTGACATCTGTGTGGAATTTGACGTCAAAATAGTCATTAGTGTTTGAGTTACGCTGGGCTTTGGGAGACACTAAAACTGATTATATAGTAAGCGACTTCCGTATAACACGGTTTGGAAAATGCAGAAAGTGCTTAAAATAATGAAAGTCACTCTATAGCACAGCATTCATGTAGCCTGTAATATGTATGTTTATTTAGAATAAAATAATTTTTATTAGGCTTACTATCGTTTATTTAGATTAATTATTTTTTGTTATTGTTTATTTAGGTTTTTTTATTATTTAGATTGTCGTTTATTTATATTTTTATTGAAAACTACCGATGATTAATAATGTTTTTCGCTTCATTTTTATAGTCTTAAAGATGATTGATAGTGATGAAAACATTATGCAACATTTTTTATCAATTACTATCTTAATAAATGTATAACTCTTACTTATAAAATCAAGATAATATAGTTTTTAAAACCTTAAAAATTTATTAAAAAAGGCTTCCTGTTACTATTTCTTCGTTTCATATAATACGTTTCGTTTCCTGTTACTATTTCTTCGTTTTCATACCGCACAACACGAAACGGAACGGAACAGAAGTTACCCATAATCATTTAATGAATTGCATTGGACGCTTCTTAACTTTCGATTTACAAAAGCAAAAAAATATTTTTAAAAGTACGGATTGGCAAATGAAAATAAAAAAAAAAAAATTTCTTAACGAATAATTTAAAATTGATCAGTAAAAATGAAAGTCAGTAATCATTATCTCTATATAAATTCAATGTTTTTAAAACCAAAACAATTAAATTATATCTGCATAATATAATAAGCATGGATAACTCAAAATAAAGCGTAATTGTAGTTATTAAATTTCGGCCATTAATAAAATCAAATTCATTAACAAAAATTAATTTAAAAGTATCAATTAATCTTTTTCATGAATCTTTAATTTTGATTAACGCTGAAATCATAAAACGGAGCAAAAGAAATCTATAAATACAGTCAGAATTAGCACAGTAGTAAAACAGAAAAATGCTAGTTTTAGGTAAGTAAGACATTATTTGTTATTTATAAGTTTTTTTTTTTTTTTTTTTTAAAGAAAAAATCCAATTGTATTTAAAATTGTTTTGATTTTCATTTCTAAAATAAAATCACTTTTTAACTTCAAACAGATTTCAATTTGGAATAAAGTTGTTTAAAAAAGTTTAAACGTGTTGTTTCAAAACGTACAACATTCAATAATTCTGATTATTCACGCAGCAAATGAAAAAAATAATTAAAATAATCAGAAAGAGTAAATGCAGATGTTCTGTGTTGTCGATAACATAAAATAGAGACAAGTAGTTTCTTACCAATGTGTATTAAAGCAGACAATTGATTGCTTTAGATAAGTAAGACGTTAAATCCTCCAATTGTATTTAAAGTCGATTTTAATTGGAAAAAAGTAGTGAGCACAAATAAAAATTAGCTGATTGCCGATTAGCTAGGTTAAAAAACGAATACAAACTATCTTAAAAATCGAATACCTTTAGCTTTCATTTGAAAGGGAAGCTGTATTGTTTATTTAATCCAGGGGGTCTCCAAACTTTCCAGCCTTAGGGCCATACTGTTTACTCCAGTGATTACCAAGGGCCAAAACCGTTTTAATTTTTCTGCCATTATCTATAATTTAGACCAGTCGCCGAGTACGAGCTCTGAGCGAGCACACACTTGTTAACTACAAACCATTGTCAGTGAAAAATCACAATTACATAAATCTCATTAGTATTTCTTTACGAGTGGCTAACCCTGCGGTTTCATTCGCGTTAATTTAGCTTTTTCGTTCCTGAGGGATTTTCTGGATAAAAATCATATGTTCGATTCCGGATATATACATTGCAAACATCGATATACATACATATGCGATTCTCTTTCCCCCAACATAACTACCGAGGGTAACCGCGGGATGTTCACTAGCTTATAATGTTAGTGGGATTCATTTAAATTATTTGTTAGTTATTATGCTTAAATTAAATTCATTTCATTAAGCTTTACCTAGAAAGTCAATAAAACCGAGTTATTATCATGCTTTTTTATCCAACTTATTACAGCAACAATAAGTTATTCGCTGTCGCGGGCCGGATTGAAGAAACTGGAGGGCCGGATTTGGCCCGCGGGCCGTATTTTGGAGACCCCTGATCTAAGCAATATTAGAAAATGAAAATCTGTATGGAAATAATCAGGAAAATGTCAAACAATCACAGTATAATAAGAATAAAAATAGGAAAGTAGTTATAAAAAGTGACAAAAAAAAAAAAAAATATTTTTTTATACCTATTTTTAAAAGTTAATTGTGATAATTAACTAGTTTAAAAAATAAATAGACTAAAAAATTAAAAAATAGAAAAATAATAGAAATATAAAAAATGAAATTAGCTAATTTCACAATCATCGAAATAAAATTATTTTAGAAAAGGAAAAACTTTAAATTGAGTAAAATGTTTTCTAAAAACGCATATAAAAGAAAGTAAACAATAATAATTGAAAAAAACACAAAGTTTTGTGTTTTCAGAATTAATTTATTATTAAATTGACTAGTTTGGAAAATAATATTAAAATTTTTCTCATAATAACCCATTTTTTTTTTTAAAATTATTTTTGCACACACACACACACACAAAAAAGTTTAAAACACAAAATGTAAACAAATTTGAATTGAAATCAGAAATTGAATTGAATCCATAATTTTCTCATTTAGTAATTTTTTCAACAAAAAAACAAAGAATAATTTATCCATAAAATAAATATTAAATAAAAATAAATATTATTGAAATATAAGGAGTTTGCTTGAATTTTATGTTGAAGCTTATTGAATGTTTGTGCGTAAATTATCAATTTAACAATTCTAAGATGAATTTTTTAATAAAAAAAAAAAGTTTATAATTAAAAAATTGTTATCATTAAAAAAATTACAAAATTTCATTCAAAAACTACGAAAACTAAACCTTCGTTTAAACAAAAAGTTACATTCACTGCAATTACCAAAACGTAAACATTTAAAATCATTGCAAACATATATATTATATCTACACATTTTTTTTTTTTTTTTTTTTTTTTTTTTTTTTTTACATCAAATATTTTCAAAGGTTGTGCAGGAAATGTAACCTATTTTTTTCATGCCATACAGAAACACAAACTGAAAAAAAAAACTGCAACCTCGCCCAAAAATGAAACCGAAAGTTAGGTGATGTCACAGGGCGTTCACGTTAATTTTTTTTTCTGCGTTGTCCCCCTCTCCCGAGAGTAAGATCGCACCTGTTGCTGCCATGGCAACCAGACGCCGTACGGTTAACGAAGCTGAGGTTGATGCGGGGGTTGAATCCTACGTTTCAAGGCCGATGCTTCCGTCATTATCAGACCTACGAACCCGTTCAGGTTATCCATTCTGCCTTTTGATATCGTCCTTTGATTTTTAAATACAGTGAGTGCTTCATCCGCTTGGTTTATAGAAACTACGATTTGCTATGAATAATACAATAACATTATAAATTTAATGTTAAGAAAACGCCGCTGACTAAAATTAATTTTTTTTTTCGATTTAAAATAACGATTATCCACGAAATCTAGGAGCAATCTTTCTGTATAACGTATTCTGAACTAGGAGAAATAATCAATGTCAAGCACAATTTTCGATTTTGCGTATAAAACATGTAATATATATACATAAAAAAAAAAATTTTTTTTAAGTCAATTCCAACTTTTTTCACTCTATTGTAGAACGTACTTCATAAACAATTTTCATTCATTTTTTTAAGTTAAAAAATTCTCTCTCTCTCTCACTCGCACACACTTTCCATCTCTCTCACTCATTTATTCACATGTTTCATTTTCCATTTTGTTCCCTCCTTGACTCAGACTAGAACCAGAATGAAAAAAAGAAATTTTTCAGCGATCTACACGCTTCGCCACTACCGGTATTGATTCCTAAATTTATATCCTGTTAAACATCTTATAGAAGAGAAATTATTTTTTTCTCCCCTATAAAACTAAAATTAATTAATTAAATCTAATGAATGAATTAATATTTGAAAGAACTGTATTAACATCCAGTGTCATCCCTACAAGTTCAAAAAAATGCATTTGAACTTGAGTGGATAAATAAAAAGTATTTTATGAACGATTGAAAATTTGAACAAGATTTATAAATATTATAAATATAGGAGAGTATAAACTAATATTAGGACTTAAAAAAAATTAATTAATACAAAACAATAAAACCTATTGATGCGAAAAAAAAAAAACACGAACAAATTATTAAATGTAGAGACAATTTTCCTGGAAAAGTTAGTTTTTATATCGAAACTTAGTAACTAAATGCCCAGTTATTATCATTATAGTATAAACATACAGATTCAAAATAAAATTTTGAATTTTATTTTGCAAAAAAAAAAAAAAAAAAGTAAAATAATAGTAGTAGTAATAATAACAATAAATTGCAATTTCTAGTTATTTTATGTGGGCTCTATGAATATACATGTACGTATTGTTAGGTCTAAATCGGTTGACCAGAAGGTTTGGTTTGATTTGTCGCTATACAGTCGTGCACACTTTGGGCTAATTAGACCCGGATCTACAGTTTAATGTGGATTCGAACCACTAACAAACATCCATGCCATTGCTGGTACGAACCTGAAGCCTGTGGTTGACCAGAAGGTTTGGTTTTGTCGCTTTACGGTCATTTTGTACCCACTTCGGGATAATTAGACCGGACCTACAGTTTAATGTGGATTCCAAACCACTAACAAACATCCATGGCACCGCCAGATTCGAATCTGAAGCCTGTGGTACGAAAGGCCAGAGCGCTAGTCAATCGGCCATGAGGCCGCTTGACCAGAAAAGAGAAGATAGGATGCGGCTTCAATTGCAATACTATTGAAGATTGTAACGATGACAAAAGTTTTATCATAGTTTTCAGAGACAAGCAGAATCGACGGAGATTATGAAAAACACATATAAGCGTATCGCATCGACAATCAGACTGCTTGGTAGAAATTTTCAATGTTTTTCTCCCATACAACATGCAAATGCCGGACGGTACAGTACCCCTAAAAATGCTCCTGGAAGACAATGTCGTCTCCCGTTGGTGGATTATTAGTGGTGCACGTAAGTCGGACGCGAGGTCTCCGACAATATTTAAAAACAAATTTAACCCACAAACAAATTTTTTTTAACGTCAAATATTGGTAAGTTAGTTTAAATCAATTTCAAAAATTTAAAACAGAGATATATATTGTAGCTTGCTTGGCCTTCTTTTGGAGAGAAAAGAAGAAAAAAAAAAAAAACTTTTTAGTCTTATTGACAGGAAAAAAAATAAATATATAAAATGTATAAAAATGTCTTACGCCTGTTACTGTCATGTTAAAATGTAAAACGCTTATAAAATGTATCAATTTAACGATATTACCATATAAAATTATTTAAAAATTACAATCTAAGATCCCACTGTATGTCGTAGCAGAGAAACTCAATAAACAGATCGAATATTTCAATAATTGAAATAAAAAAAAATCTTAGAAAACGAAAATGGTACACATATATTATTATTTAAATTAAAAATCGCATTCAGTTCATTATTTTTTTTACGTCAAAGAATTTAAAAAAATTTAATAAAATGAGTGAACAACAATCTCAATGTCTTAAAAGATAATTTAGTATCGCAGTCGTTTTCAACGACACCGGTTAGATCTACAAGTTTCATGATTAAAAAACCTTCATAATGGAATGGCAGACATTTCACACAACAAAAAAGCGGTTAATTTAAGAATTCCCATTCTGGTTATGAATTAGATGTTGATAATTTGATTTAGTTAGCGAAACATTCTGATGCAATTATCATTATCACAACAAAGACCAGTGAAGTTTAACTTTCTTTTTTTCAAACTCTATTTGGTAATGATTTTTTAAAACGTTTTCAGAATGCATGACAAACAAGATTCAAGAATAAAGAAGAAAAATATGCAAAGTATTTAACTTCATAAATAAACTGGTTATGATGTCAAAAGAGAGAAAATGTTTTTTATAAAGTTGCTGTCCTTTTTTGAAAATCGGCCGAAACACAAAATTGTTGAAATAAAAGCCGTTGATGACACTAGCTAAAAACCAAAAGCAGGTCAGATTCTTTCTTTCACAATTGTTTATCAGATCAGTTCAATGCAAAACTTTATCCTATAAATAGAAAATCTTTTAACAAGTTTGTATATTACTTTTTAACATACTTATTATTATTTAAAAACACACACACACAAGGAATTGTACGCGCATTTTAAAAATTTAGCTTATTAACAGTTCAGTGCTTATTTAGCTTAATAACCAGCAGTTATTACACAGGTAAATTCAGAGAGAGGTTAATACATTTTTAATTAGTTATATTTAATTAAGTAAAAAATATAAGGTAGGATTGCAAAAGAAATCAGGAATGTTTTCAGGAAAATAGGTTCGTTATAATAGCAGTCAACATAAAATTGCATCGTTCTAGATCAGGAGTGGCCAAACCGCGGCACACCTTGAATATTTTTGCTGCCCATGAGATTTATCACACTTTTACAAAAAATATATTTATTTTATAACGGTCAAAGTAGTGAAAACCAATATATTAAAAAATACATTATGTGCACATCCATATATTTAAAAATTAACTGTTGAAATGATGAGAAAAAATGAACTTTGGTTTTAAAATAATATTCTTGCGAATATAGGACAGACATTGTCTGCTTTATTTATGAGTTTGCAGTTATGAGTTCGCTATAATTATATTCGTTATAATTATAGTTCGTTATAAATTATATTCTGCGTACTCATGATGCGCGAGCATCCATTTGCAAAAGCTAAGTGAAAGAGTGGAGAGACAAATATCGCACTAGTAAAATAAATATTTTTGAATGATTTCATTTATTTTTTATTTCATTTATATTCATATTTTTTTAATATTTCAGTTTTAGTGTTATATATATTAAAACGAACGCGTAACATTTGTGAAAAATGCAAGCCTTAAAAAAAAAAAACCGTTTTATTTATATACCATTAACGTTCAACGTCTACATAAGTAAACATTTAATTATTTTGTATACTAATTGCTTTCCAATTTATTTTTTATTTTACTTATTTATTGTTTAATAATAATAATAATTGAAAATAATAATAATATTACTATTATCATTTTACATTGCTGCTATTTATATAACATTAATAAAAGGTAAACAACCACACATATAAAAAAATTTTTTTCGTTCACTCTTTGTCCCTGAAGCTGGCATGCACAATCATAGACAACACTCTAACAGTTATATGAATATCAAATAAACAATTTACAAGCACACCTCTATTGAAATCTCAAATTACAATCTCAATAGGCAGCATAAACGCTACGGCTTTTCACAGAAAAGTTGCGGCAACAACTACCATACTTCCACGCCTTTATTTTTCTAGCTTTGCGTGACAAGAAAAAACCAGCCATCCCTAAACAATTATTACCACTCCGAGAGCCAGCCATGAATGCATGAGAACGAACACATCCGTATCATTCAATTCGTGAATCGGCCAGAAAAAACTGTATCCTACAGATGTTGTATTGAGTGGGACAGAAGACAAAGAAGGAACCGGAATTGACCATGAGATCTGCTGTCGACAGGCCACGACCAATTAGGCCGTCTTCCGTCCAGGTGGTTTTCCAAGATAAAAATACATTTTCGTGTAGGTGGGGGTGGGGGCCCCACCAAGGATTTATGCATCGCCACACGCCACTTTCACTCTTTGGCAAAGTTGCAAAGTTAACGTAGAACACAAACGGAATGGGAAATTATAGATCACGATTTTGGCCTGTTCCTATTGTGCAATCACGCAAATGCAGAAATGA
>BPLR01014653.1:0-69447 GCA_021605095.1 Caerostris extrusa
TTTTGGTGCCTTTCGTCTTACCTTACTTTCAAGACTTTCTTGAGTCCATATTTCAACAAGACATTACAATACCTCACATGGGACGTAATGTACAGCAATTCTTCTTTTCCACCAGATTGCATTACTGCCGTAGGCTATCCATTATCTTGATTTCTCACCCATTGAACATGTATGGTCGATGAATATCAAGCGATTGGCCCAACATTACACTATTCGCTACAATAGATCAAATTCGGTAACTTGTTGAGGTAGCATGGATTGATATACCACCTAAAACACATTCAAAGATTCTTTTATTCATCTTTCAATGCCGAGAAAGTTAGAAGCAGTTATCAGTACAAAATACTGATGCTTTTGTATTTCTCAACTCAAAAAGGGCTTTATCATTTCACCTTTGTACTTTTTATGGTATTTAATTAATTTGGTTTTGATATCTCTTGTCTATCTTGGTGTTGCATTTTTTGATGGGCAGCAGTATATATTACATTGTATATTAACTAAGACGAAGGTTACTTAATGGTAGTAATTTTTTTTTTTTATTTCCAATGGCTGGGGTAGATAAAACAGAATAACACATCCCAATTAGAAGGAAAAGTAAGAAGGGTAGTTATATAAAATAGCAATTGTAATCACATGATGTAGACGTAGATTTTAAATAACTAAAAATTAGAGATTTCTTTTGTAATTTAAATAAGAAGTCAATAAAACTTTTGAAAAAAATTGGTTAGAATTAATGTTAATTTTTTTCTTGTTTAATTTGGTTTATCCATAACGATATTCAAAGCAAATAAATAAAACTGCAGAAATTACTGAAATGCATAATATTTAATTATATGCCTCCAAACTTTTAAAAACTAATAAACATTTAATAGCTATATTATTTTCAAAAATTCAATAAAATATTTAATGACAACCTTACTAATTTACCTTACCTCACTTGATTTTTGTTTTTTACCTTATGATTACCATTATATGTATTTTATGCTTATAGTTTTAATAAACAAAAACATATTCCGTAATTACTACTTTTTACAGAAGAGGAATTAGATAAATCTGTTAAATATATCCGAAAAGAAATCAAAACAATTTAAATTTATTTATTCATAAATTCAATTTTCACCATCAGCATAAATAAAAAATATATTTTGTCATAAAAGATATATTTTTATATTTTTCTTTCTTTCATTATTTTCTATATAAAAGTAGCCTTTAAAAAAAATTTGTAAATTAGAAATTCAAATTTTGCTGTAAATGGTACAAGCAAATGCGAAGCAGAAATCTTATAATCCTATTAATATAAAAATTGTCTTTCCAAACTCTATACAAAAAGTATTACAAGAATTTCTAGAATCTAGAACATTTAATGTGTAAACATTATAAATAAAATTTAATTCATATGTAAATTAATCACCATAAATTATGCATCACATTCTATTATAGCTCATTTCTGATAACATTACTAATAGATTGCTGGTTTCTATGTATTGATCTTTCAGAAAAACAGATCTCTAAGAGAGGTCCTTAGAGATAAAAATCCTCTGTAAAGATAACATATAGTGTTATTTCTCTCCTTTTCAGACATTATCCTATTTCTAGTCAGTTACGGGTATTAAGAAATGCAATTTCGGATTAGGAGGTATAAAAATTGTTCCTTTTTAACAAATTTCTTAGGAAGTCTGCATTAAAGTACATAAAATTAATATGAAAATTTTAGAATATCGTAGCTTTTTGTATAAGTGATAAATTTCAAGATGAATAAATATAGAAATCATTTTATCTCGATTATATATTGAAGAAGATTGAAAAAATCGGTTAATTTTGTTCAATATTTTTAATTTCTTAATAGGTATAGAGTACCAAGGAGACAAAGAAAAATTAAAAAATTAGATTATTCACATGTATTTCGAAAAGTTTAAATGAAAGTCATATTTTTTCAAGCGGATTATGAAATCATATTTTTCGTATGAGTTATTTTATAATGCAAAAATTTATTAAACATGAATAAATTTAATAAGTTTTTTATTTCACACAACAAACAAGTTTAATATTTCGATATTATTTCATAATAAACATCATTAATATTTCTGATATTTTGATATTCATTGAATATTCTACGTGTTTCTGGATAAGGTCTTTTCATAGACTCTGAATTTTTAATGCTTGAATTACTAAAAAGAAAAGAATAAAATTGTAACGAGAATTTCTGTAATATATTACATATTCTCTTAAATTGAAACTTTTTAAGAATATTCTGACACCCTACCAAAATTACTTTCAATTTGCACAAACTGTCCATATACTCCACTTTTTACAGTTTCTTACTGAATCAATATTTTTTTATTATGCTATTCATTAGTTTACATTTTTCCACTTATAGATACATTTCTAATGTTAAGGAAACAATAAAAAAATTATTTTTGATAAAAAGAGAGGATACAAAAAAGCAAATTCGTTTTAAAAGAGTTTTCAGTTCAATAAATTTGTGATTATTTATTGAAAAGAATTGGGTTTTTTTTAAAGAAAGTGTGTCATAATCAAAAGAGATCAAAAGATAAAAAAATCAGTTAAAAATGAATTGAGATCTTTTTAAGTATTATCACGGATGCATGACATCAAAGAAATATTTTCTATAACGAAATTATGAATGCACTCTTAAAAATAGTTAAGCAGACAAAAATTATATACATTTTGAAACTTTAGAAAAATGATTCACAATGTTTCAAAATTGATATTGCTTGCTAGAAAAACAAGCCTAAACAGCAATGTAATAAATCGAAAGTGATATTATAAAAGAGATCAGAAATCATAAAGAGATTTTTGATATTAAAAGATGTATTAAAACAACTCTTGTTTTAAAGAATGAAAATTTGTTAATACTGACTTTTGAATAAAGTGTTATTGTGATTGTTGTTTTCTGTTCAAGAAGAAGATCTAAAAGTGAAATACTTCTAAGTAAAAACTTCAAGAAGTAAAATACCAAGAATAATAGTAAGAAGAAAAATACAAAAATAAAAAATTCTTTTGAAGTAAAAAAACTGAAAAAGTAAAAAAAAATATAACACTTCTAAAGTGAAGTAAAGTACTTCTAAAGAAGTTATAACGACAAAGTTGACAGTTAAAATAATAAAAAGTTGAATCCTAAAGATTTGTAAAAAGAACTTCGGGAGTGTCTTGATATAAATAAGAATTTTTTTTAAAAACTTCATTAAGCTTGCTTCTGAAAGAGGAAGTAATGCACTGTTGGCCATTAAAACTGCACCATGTTGAAAGAAGCATACAGCTAATCTAAAAACTACATGAAAGGTAGAGAATGGCAGAATGCAAATGATTTTAAAGGCAACGCATGGAAATCACCAACAAATGTAGCACGTCCTAGTAGCAGTGCAAAGAGGAGATTGAAATCTTCACCAATACTTGGCTGAACAAGCTTCTTTTACGAAGGGCTGTTACAATCTCTTAGCACACTCCCGATTTACAAAGTGTTTGTTGCAAAACACCGGGATTCCAAGTATATTTGACGACATCTACAGAGTAGTTTGTTAGCAAGACAATCATTGCTTTGTTTATATTAAATACTTACGATTTTAAGAATATCATTGTCTATATGAAACCGAATAATTAGTTAGAATGGAGAGATCAATGACACATATGCACATGTTAATGGCATGATGTAGTTTTATCTAACAAATACTTTTTTACGAAGGTGATCATATTTGCATGTTGATTCCTGAGGGGTTTATGGTGATTCTAGAGTCTATTTGTAATTCGTAATTCCCCGGTTGCCTGCCGCACGTGTCTGTACGATTCTGTGACAGTTTATCAGAACCAGTTTTATGTTGGAGTCACTACGATGGAGTTGAGGAACATTCGTGGATTTTCAAATTCTGTGCTGCTTGTGCTCTGGAACCACCACATTACTCTTGATTGACATTACTCCTTTGATTGACATTACTCCACATTACCACATTCTTGATTGACATTACTCATTACTCCACATTACTCTTGGTGATTCAGAGTTTTGACAAGTCTTCTTTCAATTCTCAAGTCTGTCAATACTCCCCACAGCTTCTTTGTTGTTGACAAGAATCCATTTTTCCATTTTTGTGTCTCTCTCTAACACAAGATGTCGACCGGATTAAGTTGGGTCCCAACTTTTTCTGGCTGAATCCACCCGAAGGAATGTATGAGTTGAAGAGTTAAAATCTTTGTGTAGGAAGACCGCCATTTGGCTTTGCACACTGGATAGAGTTGGCTTCAGGGAAGCTTTTGAGCCACCACAGTTTTGTGAGTCAATCGCCTATTCAGCATCTGGTACACGATATGAAGTACTATTAAATACGCGCATACTAGCGCAATATTAGTACACATATCCAATAACATGAGCAGCCGCTGTTACATTACAAAGGTGGTATGTTGTTGTACCATATCTTCAGGAGTCTTAAACCTCTTACCAATTCGGCATTGCGATATAAAAATATTAAATGCATTAGGCATGACTTATGTGAATCTCTTAAGATAATGCAGCCTTGACATAAAATGAACTTTTTTTTTCTTGTTACATAAACGCAAATGTCATAAAAAAAAAGTTTAGGTTAGAAGAGCCAAATATTTAAATTTTTTTCTCAAATGAAAGGTATTGTTTTTTAATAGACTACACAGGAACAATTATTCGCAATTTGAACACTAGAAAACCGATTGCATAGTACAAAACCCTCTTTGGAGAATGCCTTAGTATCATAACTTACTCAAAGGTTTTGCAAGTCATTTTACTTATAAAATAATATAATTCATTTATTAAAATCATACCATTTTAAAAGTCATAAGAAAATAAATATACCTTTACTAAAATAATGAATTATATAAGATATTTATACCTAAACATTATATTAAAGAACTTGCTACTATTAAAAAGCGTGATGCTTAAAGAATTTTAATTTATTTTACAAATCATTGCAATTTCCTTTTAAGTTTTTTATACATTACTTTTAGAGAGGAATCATTAAATTAATTACAAAATCGATTATTGCCTTTTGTAAAAATTGGGTTCAGCTTTCATTTCACCTCCTCCAAAAGGTACCATTTTGTAAATATTTTTATCAGCAAATTAGAAACATCGCTTCTTAGATGGGTGGTTTTGAAACCTTTATTGAAAATAATTTTATTTCAGTTTAACGTAACAAAAGCTTCCTCAACTTTAACAAATTTCGTCAATTACCCACACTGCTGTCAGTGTTCTCCATTATTCGAATAACTTACCATTACAGAAGAAGGTTGAGAGCTATTCATTAAAGAACTTAGTTTTTTTTTTCGTTTTCGTTTTTCTCGATTAATCGATTTTCTTTAAAAGAAAAATCGATTCGATGAGTATGCTTTATACTATGCTTTTACCTGCAGAATTAATTAGGTGCTTAATTTAATCATTTACTGTTTGCTGCTTTTCAAATTTTTTTTATTATTTGTTTGTTTTGCTTCTTTTTATTTATTTTTTAATTATTATACTTCATGAAATGCCGTCTTATCTAGGTTATTATATATCCAAGATAACATCAACTAAGTTTATCTATTTTATGCACATCAAAACTTTAATCAGTTAAAAGCTAAAAGTCGGAAATAGGTATTAGATACTTGACTAGATAACTTTCATGACATTGTAAATCTATGATTGCATAAACAAAGAGTAAAAGGTAATTTACTACGTCTCTTGTCGTTTTTATTAATTTTGCCCAAGTACGAGAAAAGAAAGCTGTTAAGATGCACAAATGATATTCTTTTGTTATATTTCGTTATTCTTTTTTCTTAAAATGATACATAATGTTCTTAGAATGTTTCGTTAAGTCCACGTAAATATTTTCTGATTAGAATCTTCAAAATTTGTTTTCTAAAACAATTTTTAGAACTATTTTTTTTTCTTAACTTTACAAATTTATCATTACGTTTTAAAAAATCTTTCATCATTATCTAATTTGTAATATATGTTTAAAGTTAATATGTTTAAATATAAAGTTAATATGTTAATATGCAATACATGTTTAAAGTTATGTTCCATTAGCCAACATTTCATTTTTAAATTATATTCTACCACTTCATATTTTAAATAATCACTTAAATTAAATTAATATGATAATTTGTATCAATAAAAATCTACTTTCTTGAAAATCAATCTGAAATTCTTTTTCTCTATTTTAAGTCATTTTATTTTTTTTTTTTT
Organism: Caerostris extrusa; assembly: GCA_021605095.1. NCBI lineage: Eukaryota > Metazoa > Arthropoda > Arachnida > Araneae > Araneidae > Caerostris > Caerostris extrusa. Next base: position 6,209 of record BPLR01014653.1, read on the forward strand.
TTTGTAAAGCATTTGATTGATTTGATTTGTATATAACTAAACTAAAATAATTTATTAGAAATGTGATGTAAGTTCAGTTATTTTTTATACTAAAGAAAAACAAAACTATATGTATTTAGAGGATAATTTTCTTAATTATAAATTAAATATATTTATTGTATTATAACCTAAACATTTTACATAAAAATATTTGCTGAATGTGCATTTGTAATATTTGATGATTAAAATTTAAATGTACTGATGTTTTCAAATGCCGGACATTTTCTTAAATTTGTACTAGAACAGAATGTATGTATTAGATCCATCGTTACTTAGTGTGCACCATAAGAGAACCACGCCTCCATCGTTACCTAGTGTGTACCACCACTAGCTACATTGAATCCACATAGCACTACATTAATGAACGAACAATCCTAGGGATGGTATCTAGGTGTTTGCACTTCACTGCCTTCCTCCTTGAACCCAGCCGAGGACATGCTAGTCTGCTTCCATCCTCCTGGAGTCCAACCAAGGACATGTCACTCAGCGGTTTTGTTGTACCCATCCACAAAATAGACAAGAGTCTGGTTTAATCTTTCAGACTTCCAATCGAGTTCTCTCAGTTCCGAAACCCAACACGATATCCACATGACCTCTCAGGGTCTTAAACAGAGATATTACCAGAAAAATATTTACAATATGGAAAAATATAAAAAAAAATTCTTTACTGTGTTATCACAATATGTGTTACCTTAACATAGAAAATAAAGAGAACTGATCACTATAAGAGAGTAAATTGATAGAATAAATGTTTGTCAGATTCATCCGTTCAAAAAGAAATCTTATCGGCATTTTGTATAGCTTTAATGCTAACACTTATAATATATTGTAATTTCTTTTAAATCTTGCAAAACTGCTACAACAGAAAACAGAATATACTAACTAAAAATTTACTTTAGTTATGTTCACACAAAGGGACCTGAATGGCCGAGTGGCTAACTCTCTGGTGCACGGTACCACAAATTTCGGGTTCTAGTCCCGGCTGTGCCATGGATGTTTGTAGTGGTTCGGAATCCACTTTAAACTGTAGGTCCCAGTCTAATATGTTCGTAGAGCGTTGCGGGGGCATTGTTACTCCGCTTCCTTGGCTTATCTTCAAGTGCTACGTTAAATAAGATACGCACCCCTGTTGGATAACTAAAATTATTAAATATAATTGCTAATTAAAGTGAGCTAATCCTTTCTTAAATTTAACTTAAGTGTATGATCATTTAATTTTAGCACGGTTTTGTGAAGAGCAGCTTTTTTGTTTGCTTTGCCAGCAAAATGTAAAGTTTCTTCTTAGAATATTATTTACAAATGCATAAAATAAAATTAAGAAATAAGCATATTAATTAAAGCATTAAAATTAAAAATACTTAGAAAACTTTTAGCATCCTTATTAAGACCAAGCTGACCATTTAATCTAAGTGTTTACCAGCTGCATTAGAAAGAAACAAAATGTTCAAAGTATGCCAAATGCTGATGCTAATACCAAATACTGATGATCAGAAAAAGTGTATAAGTAATTGTTCCTAAATACAACGTTAAATAAGATATCTTTTAGACAAACGTTAAACTTAGAATACCTGTTGTAGATAACTAAAATTATTAAATATAATTGCTAATTATTCTCATTATTACTAATTTACACTTATAATTATTACCATTTATTATGGGCTAATCCTTTCTTAAATTTAAATTACTTAAGTAAGTATGATCATTTAATTTTAGCACAGTGTTCTGTATTTAAAAATAATTTCCGTCATAATTAATAATCTGTTTCTCATATTCTTTAAACCTTCCATCGTTTACATCCCCATCTATAGAAAAGGTAAATCTTTTAATTATGAATTTTTAAATATGACAAACTCATCAAACATCAGATCTTTTATAGAAAACTAATCCATACACTTAATTTTATGTCTTAAGGCAAAATATTCATATAATGAATGGCTAATATAGTCAGGTAAGCATCCAAATACATTTCCAAAGTTTGTTATAAATATCATTTGTCGAAAATGGAAATGGTTGTAACAAATTTCATTATGTACTATCTTTTGATGCAATAACAAGAAATTCACGAACATAATCGACGCATTAGTAAGTTTATAAGCTAGTAAGAATTTCATGTTTTGAAGTAAATGTAAAGAATATCCCCCTCTCCTACTCTCTGTTCACTTTTCAGAGAAACGCCAATTAAGACTTAATCTAGATAATTACAATCTTGTAGATTGATCGTAATAATCATCAACATTCTTGTGACGCATACGCTGGGAATTTACAGCAAAAATAACGTTCTTTAAGTACCCTGTGCAATCATAATTTCCGTTAACTCTATTCAAGAGCTTCGAACCGAATAGCCATTGAAGCTTTTCTTCGCTTTAACGCTTTCATCTGCCATGCAGAGAAAATGACTAATTAGTCTTTGAAATAGATCCTGCTTCCTATTTGACAATTGAAGGATCTTGCTTCTCAAGTGACATAAGTCAGAAAGGATGTTCCTCGGCCTGAAGCTCCATCGCTGTTAAAAGTTGCTGCTGTTAACGTAAAAGTCTTACTATAAAGAGCAAAATAAATCTTTCCTCTGGACTTATGCCGGAAATCCAAGAAGTAAGTTCGTCGTTTGCGGCTAGATGTCTTTAGTTATTACTGAATTCTGTATCTTTGACTCACACCGCTTTGAGCTCGATGTACTCAATTGCGGTGTAACTTTGAATAGAGTTTCTTCGTGTAATTTAATCAGAGGGATCACCCATTAGAGAATAGCATAATTGAAAAAGACGTATCGTGTTGGCCGTCTTGAAAATTTGGCTTTTTGGGACTTTCAGTAGTTGTGGGATAGTAGTAACGGATTTCTTTGTGTTGCTATTTTCACCATCTCATCTCAAAATTAGAATCTTAAAAAAAAAGAAGTAATGACAGGAAAGTTTCAAAAATTGGTGTGAGTGATGTCATCTACTCTAAACAAAAGATGACGTATCGCGATTCTTCTTGTTATGCATCTGAGAATCTTCTTTTCAGGTTTTCTGACAATTACGTTGCATTTCAGTGGCTTGAATGTATTTTTATAAAATTGCTTTGTAAATATTTTTCTTATACTTCTCTCCTTTTCTCTTTAAATTGTAGTATAAATCGAAAGAGACATTATTTTTACTTTTTATAAGAAATTTATCTTCAAATGTATAAAAAACTAGACATTTAACATTGGATATGTATTTAAAATGGAATAATACTTATTGAATAAAATATCTAAAATAAGAAATTAGTGAATTTATTTTTAAAGTTAATATTTCTTATTGTACATAAGAATATTTTCTGCAGTAGAATATATACGTTAAATTATAAATAAACTTATTTGGAAAGAATTTTGCTCACGTTGTTAAATTTTTCAAAATTTATTATATCTAGAGTTAGAAATCCTGTTCCTCTTAAAAGTACAAAAAAAAAGCCTATATAAAGTAGACATATGACTGTCTTTGTATTGTACCTATTTAAATTTTATAATAATACAAATTTGTAAAAAAGAAGAAGCTAATTATAAAATATTTTAAAACAAAATGCATGCAATTTCCTATTTACTTCCATTTAATCATATCGATAAATGCTCTTTCATCTCTTTATTTAAACTCATTAATTGGATGCTACATAGGACACTATAATTGCTATTTTAAACAAATAAACAGGATTCTCAATTCATAAGAGATTGAACTTCAGTATAGATTGAGTAATGAAATTATTATGCATACTTAAATGTCATTTTGGGAAGAACGACAAAATTTCTCTCCCATATTGTGAAAAATCAAAAATGTGTAAAAACTAAATCCATATGAAATAACCATATAAAAATTTCATAAACCATAAATAAAAAAAAACCCATAAAATAGCCATATGAATCATAACCATATGATCCACATAATCCAGATGAACATTTTCTAACCTTTCGAAAATGTGTAATCGACATATCTTTTATAATAAAAATTATTTAGATGTTTAAGGTCATTTTGAAAAAAAATCAAAAATTGAAAATTAAATTTTTAATATTAATTATATTATTGTTTTCTTTTAAATCCTCAAAATAATATACGTGTGTAAAGAGCTTTTTATACTCAAAGTACAAAAGGTTATTTCGCTAAGCATATTAATAGCTTTCATTACGCATTTTCTTCAAACCTCTCATATTACAGAAAGTTAGCTTAAAATTTTAAAGCCAATTCATATCCAAAGATCTTTTAATAAATTTCAGGGGGAGAAATTTTTCATATAAATAACATGCATTTTCTTGATAATATGACAGTACATAATAAGTAGATTGTTCATAATTTTTTATTATTATCATCCAAAACAAAATAATCAATATTTAGACACTGATAATATCTAATATTTTTAACCGTTTAAAGAAATTCCATTTGTGTTCTAAAATATAAGAAGTGCAAATAATCACGTTTGGAATTTTTTTTTTTTTTTTATTACGACCTAATAGTAAAATGCTCTAAATCTACGAATCCATTTTCATGCTATTTAATACCTTCTATACAACTAGGAGAAGGTTATAAGATGTAAAAATAACGGATATGTGTGATAATGTAATAATGTATTTTCAATGGCCACGAATGCATTAACACATTACATCTTTCCCCTATAACATATAAATGAAACGAATCAGATAATTTAATGATTCAAATACATCAATAAAAGTGTATAATTTAAATCAGAAAATCATTAAATATTTGAAGTAACAAATCGAATTTCCTTTGAATTCAGAAATCCAATTCAGTCTTTCGAAATTAAATTCATTACCCAATTAACGAAGCTAGAAAATTACACTGTTAAATGACATATTGAAGTGAAGGGATTAAAACAAATAATTAAGAAAGGTATTTGAGCGTCGCGTTTCACGTTTAGAAATTAAATATTCCGTTCTTAAAATTGGCACTGTCTATTTTATAATCATAAAAATTCGAATTCTTTGGATTAACCCAATTCATCATAGTATTAGATTAATTTTCATTGAATATTGGGGTTTGGTTTGTCACACTACTGTCATTTTGTGCACACTTTACGCTAATTAGACCGGGACCTACAGCTTAAACTGGATTACGAACCACTAACAAGCATCCATGCCACTGCCAGGATTCAAACCTGATCCTGTGGTAACAAAGGCCAGAAGGCTATCCAATTGGCCATCAGGCTGCTTGAATATTGGGACCCACCCATTGCAATGTATTAAATTTAAATACGTTATTTTTAAACTACATACATTTTGGCCAGCAGTGATTTGCTACTACAACTAACCCTACAACGGTAACGGTATAAGGCTAATTTATCTTTACCCAGGGTGTGCCACTGTATCCTCATTTTTTCACCACAAATTGAAACGAACACCCCAAATGACAGCTCAACTTGCTTACATTAAGCCAATCCAGTTAACATTTTTAAATATCAGTAGATATTGCTTAACATTTTGTAGATGGACAGTAAATCTTGTTTGTTATAATTCAATAGTGGGCCTTGTATTCTACAAGCATATACTACTACTACTACTACATCACATCGCACCACATACAAGAGCTGAGCTGTGCCTAGTGCCCTATACCACTGTGCCTAGAGCTGAGTTGTCCCTTTACAGTTTGGGAATGATGTGGGTGAGAAGAAGTCTGATTGGGCTCTGTGACCCTCTACGGTCATTTGAGATCGCGACCTACGGTTTGAATTGGATTCTGAACCACTACAAGCATCCATGGCACCGCCGGATTCGAACCCGATACCTGTAGTACCGAGTGCCAGACGCTAGCCACTCGGCCATCAGGCCCCCTCTACGAGCATATAACACAAACAACTAACCAATGGTCAATGATCTGGGGCATATATTTCTCCTGTCATTCTCTTCGAACCCAAAAGGAAGAATTTTTGAGCCTATGGGCATATCGAGCTCCTCTCCTTTATAAAAAAAAAAAACTTTGGGTTTGAGTACTTGTTGGGTTTCGCACCAACCTTCCTTAGTTCGGCAGCCTAACGTGCTTTTTGAGCCAATCCAACCCACTTTCTTAGGCATAAGCTCGCATATTCGAACTTCCCTCTATTTTGTATTTAGACAGTAATTAAGTCGCTTTTTGGGCAGTAATTAAGTAGATAGACCTCGTTTATCACGTAAGTACAACACAAAACAGTTCACTGATGGTGATGAAGGGTAGGCATTGCCTTTCAAGAGGACATTTACATATAATTTCCCTACTTTTGCGTGTTGCATGGAAGAAAGCCCGCGAAACACCCACCAAACAGCTTGACTGAATGGAGATGCTTACATATGTTGTCTCAATTATCATGGAATCTTTCCTTCTCTAAGAAAGTTCATTTCTGAAACAATTTTCTTTTTCCTTTCTACAACGTGACCTGATTACCAATTAGCTAGCGCTCTGGCCTTTGGTACCACAGGCTTCAGGTTCGAATCGTGGCTGTGGCAGGGATGTTAGTTAGTGGTTCGGAATCCACGTTAAACTGTAGGTATCTATCTAATTATCCCAAAGTGTACACAGAATGACCGTAGAGTGACAAACCAAACCTTTTTACAACAGAGCCTACCAGGGGATTCGAAGCTGAACCCTCCGTCACACTAGCTGGGAAAAATACCATTGGTGAATAGTCAATTATATTCTGTAGACGAGTAATATAGATACTTTGTGCTTTTTCAAATAAACCTTTTTAATATTTTTGCTCATTTTTTACTACGCTTATAAAATAGAGCATTGACGAAAATTTTGATATTAATTCCAGTATCAAAAACATAATTGAACCTTCATATTTTTTCTAAAGATTTAGACATGGATACGAAATATTGAAAATGTAGAAGCATTAGCGATCGTTCACTATGCCAACTTGATATGCAATACGTTTTAAACCTTTCTGCAAAACTTTTAAATACTAATCAATTCGACTGTTTTAACTATAACTGCAACCACATAATAAACGTCAAAGTGACATTTTCCTTTGGCGTTTGTTTTATACAACTATTTCATAAAAACTTAAAAGAAAATTTGAATTTCGATGTATCATTAAAAACCTTCACAAAGATATTTAAAAGTTTAATCAACAATTCTAAATTGCTAAAGTGCATGTTTGCATACAAATACAGAGAAAGATGGAAATGCATTGTAACCACATGTTATAATCCTGGAATTTGATGAAAGGTTTCTTATTACGAAGCAGAATATTCCAACAGAATATTTTTATTGCATGTAAGTAAATGCTGATTTTATTATTTTTTTTCAATATATCAATTCCTCGATGATTGTAATAAAATAAATACCAATTCATTACTGATTTTCAATTTTTAAAATACTTAATTATTTTACTTCAGCCAGACATAGAATTAAATATTAGAGTTGGTTGAAGTTAGAAACGAATGCATATCATTTTTCTTTTGTCTGTTTCCTCTGGAACAAATATCATCTAAAGACTACCCGGAAACATTTCAGGGAAGAAAAATAACCAAATCAACTCCAGATCTGTAGATGAAATATCGAGAGAATAAATGCAATAGAAATCATAGCTCGAAATCTTTGGCTTCTTTCCATTTTTTGGTTAGATAAAATATATAGCAGAAAAAGAACGATCATTAAAAAAGAAAGAAATGTTTTCCAGTTTCCAAGAAAATTCAAAATGGCACAGTACTTCCAAAACAAACAATTTGTTCCGCTGTTGTTGACTTAAGGATTGTTTTGGAAAATGTTTACTATTTTGAGACCTTTCCAGTAATCCTCTTATAGACCGTTGCATGAAACTGCTTTCCTCCCTGAGTTTCTGAAACAATAAATTTTCTTTCGAACTCTAGTGGGATATCCACAGGTTGAACAAGACAGCCAGGACAATATGTGAATGGGGAAAAAGAGGCTGTTTTATTTTTCTCCAGCAATTTCAGATCTATTGAATTTCTACAACTTTTCAATATCATGAAGATGAAATATTTTGAATTTAGAAATGCTTTAAAATCCTCTAAAGCTTCAATGACAATGTTGTACTTTTTTAGCCCATTTGCATACATAGAGATTTAACATTTTTTGTGCAATAGCATGCTATTTCTTAAAACTATGTTAAACGAACTTATTGAGCAACATTGTTTTTATACTTAAGTGAATCAAATCCATATATTTCTGAATAGTGAAATTATATTTATTTGTTTGTAATAGGTTAGATTTCAAAATGCTGTGAAAAATTATAATCTTAATAAAAAATAAATAATCCCCATTATTTTATAAATAATTATTTAAAAATATTAAATTATGATAATTGAATAATAAACTAAATAGTTGAATTAAGTTAAACTAAGAAGTTTTAGTTTACTATTTAATTAATTTCTTAATTATCAAGAAAAATGTCCAATTAATCATTTTTTGTAAATTGAGTTTCTAAAAGAATTCATTCGAAAATGTTTCTGGAAAAATATCAGATTGAGATCTATTTCTATTATTTATCACGATAAAATATTTATTACTTTGTTTCTTTTAATCTGAATGGAACTTTTGAATAAAATTTTTTTTAATTTCTTTTAAGTTTTTCATCCTATATTTTATGCCTCGTATTATTATAATTTATTTAACTAAGCATCATTTTTTCTTTAATATGTATTAAATTTAAAAATTGTTTAAATTATTTTTCATTACTTTTTCAAGATCAAATTAAATAAACACATATTAAGATTTTCTAAAATCTTTTACTACAAGAAATAGACTAGATTATTAGTTTTAACAATCAAGTATATTTTAAATAATTTCAAGGAAATTAAATTTTGAAGACATGACAATAAAGATATTAAAGTCTAAAGATTTAGACTTGGATATAACACTATAGCTGTTGCTATTAGACTTTGGCTATCTTATAGCCATTAGACTTTAGCTATATAGATATTAGACTCTGATAATATATATTAGACTTTCGCTATCTATAGCCATTAGATATATAAGTATATCAAAGTCTGCTTTTAGACTTTTGTCATATCTGACAATATGGCCATTGACATATACTAGGTTTAAACATATGAAGGGGACATATACAATTAAACATATGACAATAAGCATATCAAAGTCTATAGCCATTAGACTTTGATATAAGATATCAAGTCTAAAGCTTTGGAGCTTTGATATGCTTATTGTCATATGTTTAATTATTATTGTCATATTGTCATAAGTTCAGTTAAGAAAATTTAAATTGAAAGCATTAACGTTTTTGTATGAAAAGGAATAAACACATAATATTGTGATGTAAGTAAATTCATAATTAACTAATTTTGCATCTGAAATAATATATATATATTATCGTTTTGAAATCATGAATGTAATGCTGAAACAAAAGTTAAAACTGTAGTAAAATATGGGAAATGATGTTATGTTAGTAAATTAAAAGTGTCAAAATTATTTGAATTTAATAATAAGCAGTAAAAATTAATATCACTATTGTTTCATTCTTTTCTCTCTCTACCCTTATTTTGCAATAGTTGAACAATGCATTTCTTTAAAAGCTTTAAATCATTATTTGACCAATTTTCATATTTGACCGATTTTACCTGATATCATTAAGAATTAATAGGCAAAATAATTTCTAAAATTAGTCATGATGATAAAATTAAGTAAAATAAATTGTTACTTTCTCTATATAATGACAGGGAGTTACAGAATATAAAAATTAATTTATATAAATCTAAATAAAAGAAAAACGATGTTGATAGAAAAATTATACCCATACAATAAGAATATTTTATGCATGCTGGATCATTTCCATCTATCAATCCCTCTTTTTAACTCTCTTCAAAATAAGTATATATCCATTTAAAATCAATATTTTTAAAATATTTTAGGTTTTTACCAATGGCTAGGTTATGCCGATTGAGAAATCTAAACAATTAAATAAGAATATGGTTTAAATAATTCCATTTAAAAAGCATATCTGTATTTTAAGATTGAAGCTGTATTTTTGGGATTAATCATTATTCTTCTCAATTGGCCAAAAATTCATCTTTTTATCAATACTGCCTAAAAATCTCTGGTTTTGAATTTCGATTTAAACGAGCATTAAGTTTTTACTTGTGATTTATTCTATATATTTGAAAATGTACCTGGCTGAAAGTATTTCTGTTAAATTACGTCTCGTATTTCTTTTTTGTAACATAGTTTGTGGAGTCCAAAATATTTGTAACACTTTATAATTTAATTTCTATTAAACTTAAAATTTTGAGTATTTCACTATTAAATTATCTTCTGCATCACAGTATCATAATCAAATCGAAAATTTTTTTAAATACTTTGTGTTCATTCTGTAGTTTTTAAATGAAGCATTTTCTTAAAATCTCTTTTTTGTTCTTTAATAAATTTTTATACATAAACATATAAGGTATGATTTTTGTAGCATGACAGCAGTTAAAAAAAAAGGGTTTAGTTTATAATCTAAATTTAAAAATATCGCAGAATACTTTCTGGCTTTACTTCTACTTGACATGCCTTTACTTTTTTTACCATTGCTTTATAGTTCTGATGAATTTTTTGCCTCATAACCATTGGCAAAGAAAGGCGGGCAATGAAGAAACCATGATTTTTTTTTTACCCTTTTTTCCTCTTGGAATGCATTTGCCAGATCATTGGATTTTATTTTTACTTTTTACTGCTTATAAACAAAGTTTCGATTTTTATAACTTTCCTCAAAAAAGAAAAACTTTTTGTCAAAAACAGCCTTTCCTCCGAGTCCTTAAATTTAACCGGATGTGCTCATTTGACTTTGCAACTCCCATTCCCCATGCAAAAGCACAAAAGTTGAATAAGAACGATGCGACAGAAGGAGATTTGAGGGGAGTTTTTAAGACCCAGTCGCTTTTTCAGCATTTTTTGCTCGGGGACTATTTGTGTTAAAATGTACCGTGCCATTCCGAGCAGAAGGATACTTGCTCCTTATTTCACGTTTGTTTTGGAACGACATACAGCTGACTTCACAATTTCGGATCGTTACGTTATTTTATTCAAAGTTCTAGGTTTTCAGTTTGGACATCGTTGTAGGGCATTAGCTTAAACCATTCATCGAAACGAAAGGCGAATGGAGAAAAACACTTGACAGTCATGACTTTTCGGCTTCAAATAACTTAGCTTGATTTTTGTATGAGCTTATTTATTTCTTTAGGTAATTACTAATATATCTTGTAATCTTTTGAAAGAAAGGGAAATTTGAATATGGACATTGAAGTCTATTAAAAACTATGCTTTTAAAAGCAATACTACATTACTTTAAAAGCATTTTAACTGTTATTGCATGTAAACAAAACTTCATTTAACCATTTATAAAAATATTTTGAACTAAGTTCAAAGTAAAAGTATGGATATTCTCGTTAATACATCCTTATTTTTAAATAATTTCCATTTAAGATTGCAGTATATTCTAAGCTGATTGTTTTTATGCTGTGATTAAAATTATATTTTTATTAGCAGAATCTATATATTTACATAGCTAATGATTTTTTTTTATGTATTTGTGACAAAAAATAACACATCAACTAATTAATGTTATTTCTTTGTTTCCTAATTTAAATCAAAATTTTGTACCATAAATTAAATCAACGAAAATATATAAAGGAATGACATTCTATTTTTAATTTATTAGGAATATTAGCATAGTAATCAATAAACAGCATCCTCTGCACTTACTTTATTTAGTAAAGAATCGTGTGGTTGCAGCCTCAATATAATTAATAGCAGTTTCCACTTACCTACTTCAAAACATACCTTAAAGATAATGTTACTCAGAAATGGGAAGAACTTTTCAAGCTCTTTTGTAATTTTCTTTTTGTCTTGAAACGGGATATACTGCGTAGTTTTACTCTGAACTAAAGCATTTACAAGGAGATCCCAACTAATTAATATATTAACTTCACAAAAACAGTTTTAATTTCCTAATTACAGTGAAAAATCAAACCTCCTATTAACTTTGAACCCTTGAGTGAAAGGCTTTATATTACTGCTGAAGATTTTGTTGCCCTTGCAATTAAAATGCATTCATTTCAGATATACAAACAGGAAAGATGAGTTTAAGAATATTTGGTTGCATTTAACTTAACAATTTTAAACTATATTTTAAAAATTAATTATAAATGCTTAGAAGTTATCATGATCTATTTGAATGTTTTCATTGAGTGTTTTGCTTTTTCCAAACAATATATTGAGAAGTAGCATGGAAATATTGAAATTCATTTGTAAAATTAATTTTAATTCATTTTATTCTTATTTGTCTTTTCAAATACTATAAAATTAACATTATAAAATTATAACAGTGAATTTGGATGACATATTATGGGCATGTACATCTTGTGTGAAGGAAATTAATATTTTTCATTATTAAACAATTTATAAATTGCTCTTACTGTTATTGACTCATTATTTTACTTGAATCCTCACTATGATTCACAAATTCAGAATCGAACTCCCTCCATCAGAAGCAGAAATATTACCTGCACAACTTGTTTAATTCTAATAGCAATGGATTAAATCCATACCATAATATATAATAATTCACTTCAAATATATACTCTATTCCGCAGTTGGTCACCATCCTCCTTTTAATGTGAAAGATGTTTATGGTAAAAGATGACACTTCATTTACCACATACGACGCCTTTCTGAGTTAAACTCAGCAACGAAATAAACAGGTCGGGGCTCTCGCAATTAGCATGTCGCCAAATAACTTGGCGTCCAGTGAATGTAGCTTTTACCATCTCAGTCAAGAGGATGACGATTAAGTAGTTTAGTTTAAACGCATCGGTTTGGTTGGAGAGCTAAATATTGCGCCACTGGACATCGTAAACTGTGCGTGGTTGGAAATCACATAGCTTTGGAGAACGTAGAGAATTTAATTAGAGCTGTAACACTTTAAGACAAAATTGTGACTTCTGAAGCATGATAAATCTTGTGCTGCAGAAAGTAGATTCTGGAGAGGTTGTTAAATTCTTAAATTGACTTTCAGTGTCTAATCTGGCAACTAAAACAGTCAAATATTAGAAAAAAAAAATCACTACTTAAAAGAATATATTTTATAATATTAAATGCGTATATACCAACAATTCTAACTAGGTATAGTTTATTCTGCATAAAATTATCTCGTTTTGTGAATATTTAAGCAATGTAGAATACAGAATTTTAATATGTAGAAATTTGGCCCAAAAAAAATATTGTTTTTCTATTTTAAAAAATTATAGCGGAAATACATTTCTGAAACTAATAACTAATTTTCTGAATGACATTTTTAGTTTTTACGCATTTCGCATTGTTTTTTTCAATTATATAAATAAATTATTCCAAAAATTCCAGTTTAAAACTTGGTAAGAAATTTAATAATATTAAAAAATACAACTGCTTGCTTTAAAAACTGAGAACATAGCAAAAAAAAAATGATATTTTAGTTTTTAAATATATTACCTTTGGTCTAAACAATTTCCAATTTACATGGAAGAGACATGATTCCATTAGCTTGAGTTTTTAATTTTGCTCCATTCCTCAGATAGAACTCTTTTCAAATGTTTACACCTTTGATTAAGGTGTAAATAATTCAAAATTTATCGTCTTATCTCATAGGAAATTTAGAATACTTCATATTGTCTTAAAATAGTGTCTAAATAAAATGGTTGCTTGGAAAAACAAATTTTTTCATCAAATGGGTTAAGTTCTTAAAATTAATAAAAACTATTATTATTAGTTTATTTTTAATATTACTCGTTTTAATAAACGGTATTTCCATGGATAGCATTTCAATTTGCTTTTGATATGAAAACGACTTAAAATCCATAAGCAAACTTCTAAAAAAATATCTTGGAAATGAACGTTCTCCGTGAATTTTGGTTTCATTATAGCTATAGTTCTTATTATTTTAACATATTTTTATAAATATCATTATCAATTATTAATTTTTATTTCAATGCATATTTTAATCATCCAACCAATTGAAAATGTGTGTAACATAACATCCCTCCTTTAAAAGTTTACCTCCCTAACCTGATACAGTGATGTAATCATTGGCACGTTTGATTCGATTTGTCTGTATTAATGAAGATATAAATTTTTATCATGTAGTATCCATGAATTTAACAAGTTAGACAATTTTTCTTTTTAATCAAATAAAACAATTCATTAGCTTATCAATATATTTATATTTATTAATAAATTAAAAATATGTTGTCCCATATTGTAACTTTGTTTTAGATACTTAAATGTCCGAGTTTAAATAAAAATCATGCTATTAAAATTAGATGGTATTTCAACAAAAATTTCAGTAGGACACTATATATCTTTGCTACAACAAAATTTAAATCAAAAAGTCAGATTAACATTGTAAAAGTAATTAAGAACTGGAACGAAAAGACTGAGATCAGAACTTGGTTTTCTTGAACGTGGCATGAATTTCCATTTAATAAAGGCGACACTATTTTTATATAAAGCTCATAACTTTTTAGGCCGTTTTATACCATAGCAGCCCATTTGTAAGACTAAAGAGATATATAAATCGCTTGCTTTATGGCTAGTACAGCATGCGGCAGTCAACTGATCAATATTGCAATTTGCTTCATCAAAAACCATCAATATAAGATTTCTTTGTTTTTATACTAAAATTAGAATTACATTTAATATACCAATTCTATTTATAATTGATAAATATTATCAAAGGCATCTTTGGTACAGTATAATATCCGACAAATAGTTTCTTTTACTTCGTTTTCCAATCTCTTAAATGATTTCGTAAGAAGACGCTTTAAGTGAACATGAAGTCCATTCTGTCTGTGTTCATTTTTGTCCTTGGAAAAATAGTATAAAAATATTTTTTTCCATGATATACAGAATCTGATTATTCATCACATGTGAAATAACACTGCTGAAATGCATTCTCTTTCACTTTTTTTCGTCGTAAAATTCGTATTTCTCTGAACATATTTTAATTTAAATTGAAAACTCTTTTATTGGGTCCACGCCCTTCAGAATAGCTCGTTTCTGCTTTTGTCTGTTGCGTGAACAACGTGACTAGGATAGAACTCGGAAATTATACGGTAAAAAGCTATAAATAGAATCACTTGTTAAAAATAGAATTGTTTGCAGACTTTATACAAAGAAACGCAACAACTAGAAGCATTTAACCGGAATTAGGTGTGATTAGGATTCAAGAGAAAGAATAATTCATTTTTCATTCATTATATTTGAGAATTTATTGAGAGAAGTAAATTACTCAATTAAGAACACTAATAACTTTTCTGCGTATATTTACTCATTTACTTTATTAATTAGCATAGTTTTTTTATGGTAAAATATATAAAAGTTGACCAATAAATAAACATGTACATTATAAGATAGCTTTTTAAATTGTTAGCGTTGAAATTACTTGTGTTAATACTTTAAATAATTTTGATATTGTGAATAAACGTTGCTTTATCAATTCAGTTTTAAAAGGCTAAGAAAATTCTTCAATTTAATTCCATTTAGCTCACCATTAAATTCATAGATTAACTTTTCGTATATGAAATCAGCTTTTATAACATAAACCATAGTTTATTTTTATCCAAGAAAAATCTTTATCCCTATTCAGTCATCCAATTTACAAAAACTTTTTGACAATTTTTCGGAAGCACCTCTTCATTTACTTCCTTTGAAGGGAAAACTTGTCTAAATGTCTATAATATATACTGAGGATTGAATCACACTATCTTAGTGTGCTCCATTTGATAATGCACTAAGTAATACAAAATGTGCCGATACTGACGAATTGCTTAAACCCATTTGAATCATTAGCATATATATTCGCTCAACTTGCCGGTATCCATTATAGGCAAACACTAACGCTTCCAATACTAGTGCTTGTGAATAATTTACTTGCACATTACCATAAAAAGCAGAGATACCCAATATGTATAATATTATAGATTTTAAATATTAAATTGCCTAAAAATATATTTATTAAATCTATAAAATGGTAATAGTTAAATCTTCGATGTTTTTCAATAACAAAAAAAACCTAAGAATGTCATGACATTGCAAGCAATACAAAGTCTTCGAATTAAATAATTTTCCAAACTCAATTTTCTAAAGAGGGTACAGCTATAATTAGCACACAGAATATTAATGTTTTTTCATTTCATTGCTGTAACTATGCTAAAATATAAATTAAAGTTTTTTTTTCGATTTAAACTACTGCTCTACTAAATAACTTCATTACGCAATTAGTGACAATATCTAAAATATCAAGGAAAGTTGCATTGTCAACTAATATAATTTATTCTTTTTTGGAAACACTTCTCTCCAGAGCAAAATATTGTAACTTATTCCTAACCTGCTGTCAACTCGATGGTAGAAGACGCAATTTTTCGATGATCTCAAAGGTTGTATAGCGAAGAATAGCTAACAAGAAATGTAAAGGAACAAAGAGACTGTATTTTTATTTATATTTATCATGTAATAGGTTTAATAAAACAAACTTGTAACAAACTTATAGATATTCAACTATGATTTCGCAATTTATCATCATTGGTAAATAATAAGATTATATATATATATATATACAGGATAATCTAAAATCCCTTGGTCTATTCGGTAAATTTTTTAAAAGGTGATAAAGCCCATCTTGCAAACAGTTACTTTCTTTTCATATAATGGGGCAGATGTAGAATGATTAAAAGATCAGACAAGCATCACAAGTACAATGGCTCTTCAGCAAGCAGCCAATATTATTCTAGGAAAGAATTAGAGTAAAGAGGCTGCGGTCCATCTTTTGCTGATCGTTCGCCGTACATTAATTTTTTTAATTAATTTTTTTGATTGACATGATGCATTATGAATGCTCTTCAAAAAACAATAAGTTCTTTCTATTTCTTTGTTACATAAAATATTTGTTACATGAAACTCAACCTAATCATATTATATAGGTGTATAATGTATGATTATATAAATGCACATCAAATAATAGTCACTGCTATTTATTCTGGTATATCAAATTAAAATTTTTGAGACTTCTAATTTAATGTAAGATTATCGTAGTTAAAATTAAATGATCTTTAAGAAAACCTTTTTACTTATATTGCATCATTTAAAAACAAGAGATCTCAGTAAAATCGGTTCTCGTTTCCTGAGGATCATAGATAAATATATAGTGCAACAGTTAAGGAGAGAGTAAAATATTATATCATAAAAAAAGTCATATCAAAATAACCTACATTTGAGTATATAAATTATATCTAACCCCACTGGATAGGTTTAATTCATCATTATTAGTTATCTCTAGCTCCCGAAAAAAGTGGAAATTTGAGTCAACTGGGTTAATACATTGTAAATAAAGGCTAACAATAGCAAAAGGCAAAATTTTTCAATAAACAACTAGGAAAATAATATTATATAGAGTGTAATAATGTATGATTATATAAAACATCAAATACATAATAGCCACTGCTATTTATTCTGGTATATCAAATTAAGATTTTTTTGAGACTTCTGAATTATAGTAAGACTATCGTAGGTATATTGTAGTTAAAATTAAATGGTCTTGTAAGAAATTCTTTACTTATATTGCATCATTTAAAAGCAAAAATAATATCTCGGTAAAAAGTAAGGATTTTCAAAGTCCATGTCCAACGACTGCTTTATTTCCTTAAATCATACTTTTTTCATCAAAAAAGAATGAACTCTACAAAATCAAAACAGTTTTTACGAGCAACTAGAGAGCAGTTGAAAAATGCATTTCCGTGTCTATCTGTTGCATCCTTTGGGGAGTCCAGTAAATGCGATTTGTCTCTTACCCTGAGCCTCTTAAAGTAAAAAAAAAAAAAAGCAAACGGAGCTCTGTTTTTCTTCAACTAAATAAAGTTAGGATCAACTCCTAAAAGAAAATAAGATATCGCTAGAGTTCATTGAAAAAATTACTGCGTCGATTTCACTTATGTTATTTTCACACTCTGCTCCGAAGTCTGAGAAAACGAAATATTTTATTTTATGCCGAAAACTATCTTAAAGTGCTTAATAAATCATTCACGATTCCAGAAATGTATGATCTGACTATAATTTTATAATTAAAAGAATCGTTCTGAGAAAGTGTTCGTCTGATTTAAAGGAGGTTGGAAATCAGAATTCAAAATTAGATAAAAAGATATCGTTATAAATTGTATTTATCAATAATTCTAATTATTTAAACTCTTCCAAAATTATTTAAACTCTTCCAAAATTAATCTTTAAAATTGGTGATATAATACTGAATGAGTAGAACAAATAAAGAGTTTAATCGTTTTAAATTTATTTGGCGAATTATTTGTTAAATCGGCTAAGTTAATGTTAAAGATTACGATAAGCTATTATCATAAGTAGGGTAGGAAGCATGTCATGTAAAAAAAAGAATTGAATTTAAATCCAATTTTTAAAGAATATAATATTTTGTTTTGTTCTTTGCTTTAATACATTGTAATTTAAATGCGTTTTCATCAATCTTTTTTTCATTGTGTGATTACATTAAAATTTACTTAATTATTCCAGATCTCCCAACTATTTAACTTTTGGTATTTCTTTGCTTCATAAGATAGAACTAATTGTCATTAATGATTAGGGTCATTTTGATAATTTTTACACAACCTACATTTATTAATAATTCTAATTATTTAAACTCTTCCAAAATTATTTTTCGGACTAAAGTTAATCTTTAAAATTGGTGATATAATACTGAATGAGTAGAACAAATAAAGAGTTTAATCGTTTTAAATTTATTTGGCGAATTATTTGTTAAATCGGCTAAGTTAATGTTAAAGATTACGATAAGCTATTATCAGAAGTAGGGTAGGAAGCATGTCATGTAAAAAGAATTGAATTTAAATCCAATTTTAAAAGAATATAATATTTTGTTTTGTTCTTTGCTTTAATACATTGTAATTTAAATGCGTTTTCATCAATCTTAATTTTTTTCATTGTGTGATTACATTAAAATTTACTTAATTATTCCAGATCTCCCAACTATTTAACTTTTGGTATTTCTTTGCTTCATAAGATAGAACTAATTGTCATTAATGATTAGGTCATTTTGATAATTTTTACACAACCTACATTTATTAATAATTCTAATTATTTAAACTCTTCCAAAATTATTTTTCGGACTAAAGTTAATCTTTAAAATTGTTGATATAATACTGAATGAATAGAACAAATAAAGAGTTTAATCGTTTTAAATTTATTTGGCGAATTATTTGTTAAATCGGCTAAGTTAATGTTAAAGATTACGATAAGCTATTATCATAAGTAGGGTAGGAAGCATGTCATGTAAAAAAAATTGAATTTAAATCCAAATTTTTAAAGAATGTAATGTTTTATTTCGTTCTTTGGTGGTTTTTTGCTTTAATACATCGTAATTTAAATGCAATTTCATCAGTCTTTTTTTCGTTGTATGATTGCAATAAAATTTACTTAATTATTCCAGACATCTCAACTATTTATCTTCAGTATTTCTTTGCTTCATAAGATAGAACTAATTGCCATTAATGATTAGGTCATTTTGATAATTTTTACACAACCTACATTTATTAATAATTCTAATTATTTAAACTCTTCCAAAATTATTTTTCGGACTAAAAAGTTAATCTTTAAAATTGTTGATATAATACTGAATGAATAGAACAAATAAAAAGTTTAATCGTTTTAAATTTATTTGGCGAATTATTTGTTAAATCGGCTAAGTTAATGTTAAAGATTACGATAAGCTATTATCATAAGTTGTGTAGAAAGCATGTCATGTAAAAAATTGAATTTAAATCCAAAATTTTGAAGAATGTAATGTTTTATTTCGTTATTTGGTGGTTTTTTGCTTTAATACATCGTAATTTAAATGCAATTTCATCAGTCTTTTTTTCGTTGTACGTTTGCAATAAAATTTACTTAATTATTCCAGACATCTCAACTATTTATCTTCAGTATTGCTTTGCTTCATAACATAGAATTAATTGTCCATTAATGATTAAGGCCATTTTGATAACTTTCAATTTGTACACAATATAAGAAATATATTAATCTCCTTATTGCTGACTGAAATGCACCTTTATATTTTCTCAAAAAATTAAATAATTGCTATATAAAACATAAATGGTTTAAATTAAAAATTCAATGGAACTTTCCGCCCCAAAAAAAAAAACTAAAAACTAAATCTCGAATAAAGATTTGTACTCATCTACAGGATTTTTAAAAATCAATCTCTTTTTTATAGTTTAGTTTTTTTTAGTTTTTCAAAGTTGTAAAATTTAAGTTTCAAATTTATTCATTATCATAACTTAAATCGTTGGTATTTATTCAAATCATCATTACAGAAATCATTTGGCCAATGCAAAAAAACTCTCAAGAATTTATTATATTATATTTTAGCTGATATGCTGAT
This sequence comes from Caerostris extrusa, assembly GCA_021605095.1. Classification (NCBI taxonomy): domain Eukaryota; kingdom Metazoa; phylum Arthropoda; class Arachnida; order Araneae; family Araneidae; genus Caerostris; species Caerostris extrusa. Next base: position 26,630 of record BPLR01014653.1, read on the forward strand.
AATTACTCATATAATCATTGATATTCAAATACACTTGTAAGATACTCATTTATTCAAGTTTTTTAAAATTATAGAAAAAATTAAATCTCATTTAATGAATCGGGTTCTTTCTTGAGCTACTCTAAGTTAATTTGAACTGATCATCACACAAGAAATTTTTTAATTATAGCGTATTTTATATTTTAAGCGCTCTTAATATAACATACTACTGTGCCCAAAAAGTAAGTCAAATTATTTTTTTTTTTTTTTTTTCGAAAACTCTTTTTTTATTCTTAATAAAGTAAATCTTCAAAGTAATCCCCTCCAGACACAATGCACTTATGCCAACTTTTTTTCCCAACCATCGATGCATGCTAAAAAGTTGTCATCAGGAATGGCCTTCAAAGCGCGCAGCGATTCAAGTCGAATCTCTTCTATCGACTCAAAACGGTGTCGCCGGAGTGGTCTTTTGAGTTTAGGGAATAGCCAGAAGTCACACGGTGTGAATACGGGGGTTGTGGAACAATATGGGTTTCATTTTTTGCCGAAACAGTCACGAAGAATCAATGCAGTGTGAGCTGGCGCATTCAGTGTTTTCGGTACCAATCGAGATTTGACGCGTTTTTGTGGCCCAAAAATGGAACTGGCAGATCCTTTTGAAATTCCAACATCATCAGTAAGATCTCTAATTGTAAATCGACTGTTTGCAAGCACCAAATCTTTAATTTTTGGACGTGGGCTTCGTCGGTTGAGGTTTGATGGTCGACCAGAGGGCTCTTCGTCTTCAACGCGTTCTCTGCCTTCTTTGAACTGTTTACACCATTTCTAAACATTTCTTTCCGATATAGGAATGCTCACCGTATGCCTTCCGCAACATTCTATACGTTTCCACAAACAAAATTTAATGCAAGTTCTTTTGCTCAATTAATTCAGGCATTTCAAAAATTGCCGGAATCAGTTTTAGCGTCTCACAAAGCTAAGCGTAACTCAAACACTAATGAATATTTTGACGTGAAATTTCACCCAGACGTCAAGGACAGTGCCCGCAACCTAAAAAAGAAAAAAATTTAAATTCCATATACCCGGGAAATTTCAATTGAAAATTGGTTTTACTTTTTCAGCTCAGTAGCATATGCTGATAATTTACTCGTACAATCCTTGATATTTAAATACCCTTATAAGATACTCATTTATTCAAGCTTTTTAAAATTACAAAAAAAAAAAAAGTGAAATCTCATTTAATGAATCGGGTTCTTTCTTGAGCTACTCTAGGTTAATTTGAATTGATCATCACACAAGAAATTTTTTAATTATAGCGTATTTTATATTTTAAGCGCTCTTAATATAACATAATAAGAGAAAGATTCCTCCTCAACATTAACCGCCATTTATCTAAAATTGAAAATTGCTTTCGCGTTTCTGGGGGAAAACTTATTGAAATTTGCCTCTGGGTTATGATGCAATTAATGGTTATTTTGACTTAACATTTTCTTTTCTACCATCGATCACTGGGCTGTTAGTGGAAGAATTAATCATGAACTGAAAATAATTATTTCCAGGTTTTAATTGGCTAGTACTTTGTTGTCGGCAAAACCCATAAAACCGATCAATATGAAACACTGAAATGAAACTTCCGATACTCGTTTAAGGCAAATTTGATTAAGGGACTGCCTTATAAAGTTAAATATAAAAGAAGATTTAATACTGAAATGCTTAAAAGTGAAAATCGATGTTCAGCCTTGGTGCAAAGAGTTGGTATTTCCTTTTCTAGCTGACGTTTAGAAGTTTGAACATCAGTTAAAGTCTAAGAATGCCTTATGGATTTTCAGATAACCAGATTGTTAAATAAATGCACGAAAGATTTTGCCGTGGTTCGAATTTATGCAGAAACAGTCAAATAAGGCACCCTGATTTCTGGCAAAAAGTCAGTTTTTGATCCAATCGTCTTGAAAACGTTTTAAGGAGTTAGGGGTAAGAAATTCAAATTTGATGGTTTCAAAGGTTTCAGAACAACACTTCATTGTTAATTTAACTTTGTATCAGATTTTTCAGTTAAATTATAAGATGGTGTTATGGTTGTTTGAAGTTTATTTCTCTCAAATGTATATATTTATCAACACATTTAATGAACTATAATAACATGATTATTTTAAGTTCAATTATGACAAAATATTAATATTATAAAAGGATGTATATTACTACTAAGATAATATGTATTATGTTAATGTTATTGAAATTACCTTCCCTGTGTCAAAATTTTATGCTAATTTTATACAAAAATATATTTTTCAAGCTAAACATTTTTTTCTGAAATAGGTATTTTTACTTCATATAAATAAAATATAATATTAAGCACATAATTATTAAAAGTTTCATAAAGAAAACAACTTGGGATATTAATATTTTGTCTTTGTTTTACATTAATTATTAAAAAAATCCTTATTTCTGATAACAATAACTCAATTTAACAAAAATCTCAAAAATACCAATCTTGATAGTAAAATGGAAAAGAAATTTAAAATATTATCTGAAAATAAAATTATACAACAGTCAGGTACAAATTCCGACTTTTCTGAATAGATATCTGAAATCGATTCTAAAACTTAAATCGATTCTAAAACTTTTAATGGATTCTAAACTTCTTTAAACTTACTCTGGTGCTTTTAAAGAAGTCTCGAACTTCTTTTTGGAATCAAATGAAATTACTTTGAAAAAGTAGTCATAGGCTTTTTATGAATGGATCAGAAAAGGAGGAAAGTTGCCTCTATTATATTTCTCTCTCGAACACATTCCAGAAAATTATTCATAATTTTTTTAATTTTTAAACATTGCCTCTTTGCAGATAGTTGTCCAATACGTAGCAATATAGATGAAATTATTTCCATTGCATGTAATGAAAATTTGTACATTGTAGGAGGGCATCACATACCATGCATAGTTTTTAATCAGTTCTTTGTCAGTAGTCAATGCATAATTTTGAATGTATTTGTGCAAGTGTCATAGCCAAAAATAATGGTAAGCATTCGTTTAAAAACTTCTCTTGAAGCTTTTAAACTCATTTGTGTTGCAAAAGACAACCCAAAAGTTTGAATTTCTTTTATTATAGTTTACTGTTTTAAATCATCTGGTATGATCAAAACTGTCTTCAAAGGAGGTACCTGGATGGCATTTCACAATGGGGAAATTTCATTCGTATCAAATGGTTGCATTTAACGAATTTTTAACAAATTTTATTTTTCTATTTTACAATAATCTCGTTTATTTTTGGTTTGTAGAAAAAAATTGTTTTTTTTTTACTAAGATTGAAAAAAATTTTATATAAATTTGTCGATTTGCGGAGATTAGCAACGGAGAAATATTCCTTCCCAAATCTTTAACAAATAAGAGAAGCAGAAATTTATAGTTTTTTCAGAAACAAATAAAAACAATTCCGGAATCCACATTTTGTTTTTTGACTTTTGTGGTGTTTTGTTTTAAAACTAATAATGTCTGATAAAATCTAGACTATACAAAAAAAAAAGTGGGAAATTCCTACATTAAAATATACTAAAATACCGCGATAACTAATTCTGCAATAACCATCAATAATAACATAACCCTTACATTACTACTCATCAGATCAAATACAAAAAGGAATCTCCACAGTAGAGTACCTCAATAACTTTATTAGATCACCAATCAACTAATCGGGTTCGTAAGGCTTCTGAGACTTATAAAGAGAAAGAATACATAACAAATGAAGCAAATAAAAAGTGTAACACTGTGATTTGAATAAAAGTATAATTTAATAATTATAAAATGGGCATGGGTTTATATCAACGGAACACTATATCCAGAATATAGATAACTCTACAATTTATATAAATATCTCAAAAGTACAAGAACAACAAATTCTTTTATATGCTATTGCAAGTACTGGCACTTTTTAAGGTCATAGATATATATAGAGCAACAGTTAATGAGAGAGTAAAATATTATATTATAAGAAAAGTCTAAATAACCTATGTGTATATAAAAAAATATCTAACCCCACTGGATAGGTTTAATTCACCATTATTAGTTATCTCCTAGCCCCAAAAAATGGAAATTTGAGTCAATTTGGTTAATACATTATGAATAAAGGCTAACAATAGCAAAAGGCAAAATTTTTCAATAAACAACTAGGAAAATAATAACACTATAAATTATTAATATGTACAAATAAAGGTTTAGCTAAAATAAAAGGGACTTCAAGAAATAATACATCTTAACATCAAATTGTTTGCACTTTCTTGATAAATGCTGCTGTAAAACTGGCCTTAAGATGTCTTTGAAATAAAAGTTCAGGATGAAATTCGATCAATTCTAGTCCTGGTGCAAATTACTGAAGCAGCAAGTTTTATAGTTTCACCTATAAGATAATATGAAAAAGTCACTCGCACATACTGATGATCTTCGTGGCGTCATAGAGCAGCTAGGAATTTGAGCAAGAAGATTGAAGTTCCACTTCATATAAGGTCAAGCAGCAGGGGCTATCCGCAAAGGGGTACTTTTTTTAACTGTCTGCATCATTATTGCCGGCGAGGGAGCCTCTTCTCTTGGTCTTGACTCTCACAAGAAATCCCTGTCTAGGGGTTCATATCATGTCTCGTTTTTCTTTCTCAACTCCCAACGGTCTATCAAAGGGACAGCTCTTCACCACCTCACGCAGGGCGATAGTCTCACTTTATCGTGATGGCTATCTCTCCTTCATCTTCTCCGATTCTGTCATGTGGTCTCTGTCCTTTTTTGGACATCCTTTACTCTAAAGTTCTTCGTTTTAAACCTCAATTTACTTAGCGTCATTGGCCAGAACCAGCATTCAGAGACCGCCTTAAGACAGTAATTGGCTTTTGGGATTTTGCCACATTAAAAAATTACATGGATCGAGATGTCTGTAAGCAGGTCAAGGGTTGTTTCTTCGCGTAGACCTATGGGAAATTTCATTCTAAGCTACCCCTTCTACACAAACAACTCATTTCCTTTTCGACAAACCCATCCTTGGCAACAAATATCTTCGAATGTCCTTTGCCTAGCAGCTAACGTCAAAACACTCCTGGATTCTTCTTCAATAAACGTCCTCTCCAGCTGTAATATAAACTGACCACCTGCACTTTACCGTTTCGAAAACCACCAATTATAACAGACAGAAGGAAGCTACAAAAAATCACTATTTTCGGTGAAAAAACAAATATTTACATCTTTGGTCAGGACTTGTTTCGGTTCAGAAACGGCTCCTGATTGATCGGAGTGGCCTCGCATTCCGAATGGAGCTAGAAGTTTCCACACACAAACAAATATATTTATATATATATATAGATATATATATATATATATATATATATATATATATATACATATTAAATATCACTAAAGCACATGAAATACATAAAAATTACTAATAATTTTTTTATTCCCCCTTTTAAAATATTTTAAATACATATTAATATGGCATATTCTGCCAATTTTTCAAGCATTCTGCCCCACTGTGCAGCTCACTAGGTAACAGACAATAAAACATTTTTAGTTTTGATAAACTTTAAAAGGAAAATAAGGAAAAAAGTTTCTGAAAATGAATCAAGAGAAAATCTCAATCATGAGTGCAAAACCATCTGATAACGATTTAAAATTCTTAAAGTTTGGCAAATTAAAAAAAAAATTATTAAAATGGAATATATTTGAGTTTAAAAAGTAATTGTCAAGCATATAAAATGAGCATTTAAAACAAACAAGAGGTATTAAAAATAACCAACTCCATAAACTTCTATCATCATACACCACAAGATGGCACCCGTAGTTAAAAATTAAAATAAGTTTTAATTAATTAACTAAAGCAAATATTTTTCGTAATTATTAGCTAGGTAATGGATAAAAAATAATATTTTTAAAAACTCGTCATCTAAATTTTATGATATTTAAGTTGAAGAAACACAGACAAATTTCTTGTTTTATACATATATTAGTAATTCTCATCGATCGTTTCCTGGCTACAGAAAATAAAATATTTCAGCTTCCATAAACATGAAAAAGAATTTTTAATTTTTAAGTCAAAGAAATAATCATTAAACATCATGATAATAAATTGACGTTCTGTGTGAAAAACTGTAGACAAACACAAAAAGATATACATTTAATGACCATTACACGAGTTCAAACATTTAATAATGATTAAAAGTAAGACACAAGCAATTAACGACACCAGTTGTAAAAACATCAAAAAGACCAAGTACGAATTACGGGTCAAGAAACAGGTCTTTGAGTCGTACAAAAGATGAATCATAAAGTGAATAAGAGCGTATAAAGAGTAATAAAGTTTTTTTTATTTTTATCATTCTTTTAGGACACTTAAAACACGCGTAGAACAGGTATAATGCGCAGTGCTTTCTGCAGAGCTTTCATTTCTGTTCAAGCTATTCATGTGAAGAGGTTTTGACGTGATGATGACCGCACGACGGAATTAACAGACTTTGAACGCGGAATGTTAGTTGAGCTAGACGCATGGGTCATGCCATTTCGGAAATCGTTAGGGAATTCAACATTCCCAGATCCACTGTGTCAAGAGTGTGCCGAGAGTATGAAATTTCAGGCATAACATCCCACCATGGACAGCGCAGTGGTCGACCGCCTGCACTTAACGACCGAGACCGGCGACGTCTGCAAAGAGTCGTAAAATTCTAACAGACAAGCAACACTGCGTCAAATAACCGCAGAAATCAATGTGGGACGTACAAGGGACTTGTCTGTTAGAACTGTGCGGAGAAATTTGGCTTTCTTGGGCTATTCCAGCAGAAGACCGACTCGAGTGCCTTTACTGACAGAACGACATCGCTTGCAGCGACTCGTGTGGGCACGTGAGCATATCGGTTGGTCCCTAGATGAATGGAAAACCGTGGCCTGGTCCGATGAGTCACGATTTCAGTTGGTAAAGCTGATGGTAGGGTTCGAGTGTGGCGCAGACCCCACGAAGCCATGGACCCAAACTGTCAGCAAGGCACTGTTCAAGCTGGTGGTGGCTCCGTAATGGTGTGGGCTGTTTTTTCATGGCATGGACTTGGTCCTCTGGTGCGACTGGACAGAACATTGACTGGAAATGCTTATGTTCAGCTACTTGGAGATCACTTGCAGCCATTCATGGACTTCATGTACCCAAACAACGATGGGATTTTTATGGATGACAATGCGCCATGTCACCGGCCACAACTGTTCACGATTGGTTTGAAGAACATTCTGGACAATTCCAACGAATGATCTGGCCACCTAGATCGCCCGACATGAATCCCATCGAGCATTTATGGGACATCATCGAGAGGTCTGTTCGTGCCCAAAATCCTGCACCATCAACGCTTTCACAATTATGGACGTCTATCGAGACAGCATGGCTCAATATTCCCGCAGAAGACTTCCAACGACTTGTTGAGTCCATGCCACGTCGAGTTGCTGCACTTCGCCGGGAGAAAGGAGGGCCGACACGATATTAAGAGGTATCCCATGACTTTTGTCACTTCAGTGTATATTTAAGAAGTCCAATAGGCAATTTTCCGTAATTTGGTTAACTACGCACCAGAATAAACAATAAATTCACAGTTAAAAGTGAAACTTCATGTTCTAGGAAAAACAGACAGACAGACAAAAGAATCATATATCTTTATATATGTACTACACACCCAACACATGGACGTAAAAAGGAAGACTGATGAAGGAAGAAATTAGAAACACTACTATTGTGCCCAAAAAGTTACTACTAGTATTCGCTACACGGAAATTGTACAGCATAATCATCATCATCAAAAATTCTGAAGTGCCTCACATTCAGACCCCTCAAAAAGAAAAATTATTCAAAATCTGAAATGTGCATAAGCTGCAGCAGCGAATATCATTTAGCAAACACAAAATTGTTGAACGGCAAAAATTGCATTGGCAGATCAAAAAAAAAAAACCTAAACATTTAAATATATTTGTGAAGGCGGATATTAAAACATGTTGTCCAGGAAATTCGTAAAATCCAAAATAAATTATTAATCCCAAAGAAAATAATTATAATATACTAAGGATAACTTTATAAAAGAATACGTACCTTCAGCATATTATGAACCATGTTATTTCTACTCGCTAGATCACTGAATCGAAGTCAAGGACACATCTAACGAAGTATTCCGATAACATAATAATAACAAAATAACCTTTACATAGATATGACAATGTATATGATTGTAAATGAATTGACAATGCTAGCATGTTATATAAGGCAAAAGGCGAGTCACGTAATAAATCCCGTAACTGTTTGTAAAAATAAGACAGCTAAACATGTAATTGGTTAACCTACTATGATCTAGATAGAATTATTGTCCGTTATAAATCTATTTGTGCATTATTCGAGTCTGAAGATTTTCTGACCGCTGTGTTGTTTCGGTTAATTAGCAACGTGAAAAAGTGGAATGCCATAGGTGGAAGAGAGAAAGAATGACTTCACTGGGCAAACGGTACGATAACATTTGTTTTAATTACTGTGACTTATAAGTTGAATAAATTGTGGTTAAGATCAATATTCTGATCTTAATATTCATAGCAAGCTCTCCAAGTCATCGAGCAGTATAAAATCTTGTATGCATGCATGTTAGCCCAATTTCTTTCAAGCTGATAGTGTTTTTTAATTATTGTCTTGAAAAACATGTAATAAAATCTTTACATTATGTAAAAAAAATCTTTACATTATTATTACAGGCTCTAACATCCTGGTAGAAGTTTTCTGGATTTTCTCTCATACAATAGATCTAAATTCCCCCTGATAATTAAATAAGTCAATTTTACCCTGAGACCATTGCAGGTATGTTGAGAATGGTTTGATGGCAATGTTGGCACATTGAGGTGGCGTTCTTTAAAAACACGTGAACAAATTAGGTATTCATAGGCGGAAAACAAAAAGTGAATATCCGCTTCAATAATAACCATTATTTGATAGTAACAATATATTCACAAATTCAAATTTATAGAATAAATAACTGACTTAAATCAGCATGAAATTTATATTCTTTATTTTATAAATGCCGATTTAAATTATTTGAACCAAGAATGGAAAATAAACAGTTTGATATTTCGGTAAGAACCGACGTTTCATATCAGTTTAAGTAAATATTGGCAAAAAACTATATACATAATTTTTATAATAGAATATTTATTCTATTAAAAATTTTCTGACAATAAATATTATTATAAAACAATATTTAATAAAATAACATTAAAAAATACTTGATTGCTTTCTTTTCTCTTGATTGGTCAAGAACATTCCAGAAATTCAGACTAGTGGTGATTTTCGTGATAGTAAAAGCTTACTATTTTAGGTACATCACTGGTATAAATTATTTCACATTGATGTCTGATTATACAAAAAAAAAAGTTGTTATTGATATCAGCAGAAAGTAGTTGAAAATTAAAAAAAAACATGAAGTTAATATTAGCATTTGAGATTATCCTTACATTTCACATTATATAAATATATTAGAACTTTATATTCGAAATACATTTAATACTATATATAATAACGAACTAAAAGTGATTTAATACTCTCAGAATTTTAAATTTTAAGGGAATTTTTTTCCAGAATTGTTAAAGAAATAAAGATTTCCAGTGGGTAATCCGGAATATCAAACTTTGTAATCCTACAAGAGTTCAAACAATTTTCTAAGTGATATGGGATTTTAAATTTTCAGGAAAAGCATTGATGTTCGTTAAACTTTCATGTTTGTTTAGCAATAAAAAGCTTTAGTAGAGATTTGAACTTTTGAACATATTTTCTATAAGACATTTAATATTTATTGATATTATTCTTACAAAGTTTTAAGGTGTTTGGGAAAATTGATCCACTGTTCGAGAATTAAACAACAAACCAATGCATCAACAATGTCTTTGTAAATAAGTATTCTATTACAACATTTTGAAAATGAGCATTAAACGAAACAAATTGGGAAATATCATTGATAAATTATATTCATAAAATCATGTTTTGCAATGAAACGTTAATCTTTTAAAAAAGTGGAAGATCTCGATTTTAAAAAAATTCAATGTATAATGTTTAAACTTAAATGTTAAAGTTTTATACTTTTAAGCGATTTAATCTTACAATTTTGTAAAATGTATATAATGTTAACATTTCAAAACATGCAAATGTTTATAAACATTGTAATTTTGAAAGTGAAACAAAACAAAAATATGTAACTCTACATCATTTGTAATCAGTTTATAGAATATGAACGAATGGAATAAGATGATAAAGTATTTATTTTATTGCAAAGGCTCTAAACTAATTTTGCTGCAAGAGATATTGTTAAGATAAATATTTATTATATATTATAAATATTTGATTTATATGATAAATATTTAAAATAATGTATTTCAATTTCAATTTATTTTTTTAATATTTTAAAAAATTTTATTTAAATATTTTATTTTAATTTAATATTTTTTTTATTATTTTTATTTTATTATTAATTTTTTTTATTAATAAATAATTTAATAAATATTTATTTTAATATTTTCATATTTATTAAATATTTATAAATATTTATTGGTGAAAGTGAAATTTTTCTGATGAAGATTTAAAAAATATTAATCTAACAGATTAATATTTTTAAATCTTATGAAAATTCACTTCTAATTTAAAAAGAGAATAAAAAAATTTTAAAGCATTAAAATAATTTTAAAATATGAATTTTTTTGTAAATATTTTTAATGTGAAAAATTCCTTAGTTTAACAGTATGTTAACACAGAGTGACGTAACTTTACTTAGAATATATGTTTAATTTTTGAGATGTTTGAATCTTTAAGATAAAATGCAATACCATATATACTTTCACTGGAAATGTGAAATTGACAAAATCAAGACAAGTCTATTTCAAAATATATGTTTACAATAAAGTTAATTTATGTCAAAAAACTAATTTTATCACTAGAAAATGAATGTATAATTTTTCAATATTACTGCTGTTTGTGTATGATTACAAAACCAAAAATAACTATCTCTTCACCACAATTTCCCAATTTTTTGTTATATATTAATCTAAAACTTTTATTATTACTTTATTTTTAATTAATCACTGAATATTTTTTATGTAACAAAATGCTGAAGACAGTCATCAATTTTTCTTGATTGTACTCCGACTAACCTTACATTTTTGCCAAATCTTACATGAAAAAGAAAATCATCTATAATAATACTCTTTGTCCAAACTAAATCTGTTGTATACTTTTTATATAGTAATACTTCGTGCAAACTATTCTGACAAAGAATGTTCCTGTCAGAAACACAGAGGGGTATCCTTTTGGCATGTTGGAATCAGTTTCTTCTGTGCCAACTTTTTTTTTTTGGCAAAAGAAAAATATTAATGTTTTTATTTACCGAAAAATAATGTCTGCTACTTTTTGAAACTATTTTCTTCTGGGTTTTGGAATTTTTTTATAAAAGTTAATGATTTGACATCACTGAACAAAGGAAAAATATTGATATTTTATATCTGTTTTGTTTATCAGAAAGATTTTTGATCAATTCGTGTATCAGTCGTATTGATGAAAATTTAACAATCAACATATTTTGAAAGGATTTTGGGTAGTAAAAGTATATTTATAATTGACAATGTACAAAACAAATACAGCCGTTATTCAATTTAGTGTAAGTGTTTATTTTAAAGAATAATTTAATTTTATATGTACATTTTTTATAACAGACTATTAGTTTAAAAATAAATACTAGAGTGAAAAAAAAGGTTGATGTTAATTTCAATAATCCTTTCATACGAATGACAAAGAAAATTTGAAACTAGAAAAAATTGGCAAACAAAACAACTAAATTTTTTTTTTTAAATATTTTTGTAATATTGTTCTTAAAAAAAAAAATGTGCAAAAGAATCTATTTGTTACTCTGTAGCAAAACTATTGAGACAACACAAAGATTCTTAATAATAGATGTAATCTTCCATCGTTACTTTTTAATGGAACAACAACAACGTAAGTAAAATTATGAAATAACTTTATCTGTGTTAATAACGATTGCTAAAATTTTCATTTATAAATAAGTTTCAATTTTAAAAATCTTTTGCTTTATTTATGTTAGAAAAAGAAAGAACTCAGAATCTCTTTAGCTTTAAAAGTATTTTGGAGATAGTAATTAATCTGTAAGTGAAAAGGCTCCATGATAATTAAAAGTTTGTCTAAGAAATTTGTTAAGGAACAAGTTGTAACTTGTTGCATACTTGTTGAAACTTGTTGTATATCTATATAACATTTATTTCATAATTAGTGATTATGTTTTTGATGTATAATTGTGAGCTGAATATTAGCAAATTAAATTTCTATCTACGCCATATTTGATGAACGATTAAATCGCGGTACTCAACAACTACTATAATTTTATGTACATATACACATGATAACTCTTTATGCAGCTAAATTACTCACTTTGTGTATTATGGTATTTTATTATTAAATTGTGTAATGCCAATTAATCTATGATGATAGATAACCATTTCTAAAGAACTGTTTGGACTGTTCGTTTTGCAAATGGGATTTGGAAGACCTAATACCTCTCTTTAGCAGATTTAATGCACTTTTATCAATATAATAATAATAGATTCTATATGAAAGATTTCAAATCTTTCTGACTGGCCTAGGATGAAAGCCTTGCTGTAGGCTTTCTAACCTTTGAGAACTTATGGACTGTGCTCACCTTCAATGCTGTTCTACGCTCTGTCTCATCTTTGTGGGAGCGATATTGGGAGGCTAGGAGCCAAATGGATCCGTAGACTTTTCTTCTATTGCCATTTGCTATTTTATGTTGTTTTTTTCTGCAAGGCTCCAGTTGTGTCTTTTTACCCGCCATTGTAAATAAAAAAAAATAGTAATAATATATAACTTAATATATAATTATCCCTTTAAGCAGAGCTGCATATTCAACAAAACAATAAGTAATTTTGGTTTTACAGATTAGAACACAAAATATCTGTGTGTTTAAGATAAAGGTATGTGCACATACACTTATTTCATACAATTTCTTTTAATTTTAATTTGTTTAATAATTTCAAATTTTAATCTCACACATTTTGAGACATTCACTTTCTCAATACTTAATGAACAGTTTCTACACAAAATAGATATAAAATCTCTCTCCTTTTCACTTATGAATTTTCATTTTAATAAAAACTAGTTTCAGTCTGTCTCATTCGATGAGTTAGAAACCACATAACAAATTGAGTTCGCTTATGCAATTTACAGTCAGACATTTCAACCATTAAATATTTTTAGTTAATATATATTGGTGCCTTTCCATACAACAGTTTACTGTAACGCACTGAGAAACTGAATTATAGCTTCTGAGTTACCCTTTATCACCAGAAAACCTTAACAATCCCACAATTTAATTTTGCTTCTGGAATTCTGCTGCAGAAATGTGTCGCTTACTTCCAAATGGAGGTATTTAATGATTCCAACAAATTAGACTGCAGTTTCGCTCATTTGCTTCACAGATTAATTACGGACGTTAGAGTCGTTTCAGCTCTCCTTTCTAAATGTCTTTTAAATTGCTCGCCTCTTAATGCTCTTCAGACATAATCAGCCGTGATAAACGTCTTTCATACACTTCGATCAGCACCAGTAAGGGTTGGAAAATCGTCTACTCGGCTATAATTAGCTGTCAATACTCTCGTTCGCTTTCATTTCCTTAAACCAAGACTTTTACATAAACATTTATTACGTGCATAAATTAACCTCACTCTCTCAAATCAAAGCACAGCTGCAACCAGTTTTGATTTAGAAATCGGTTTATCGAAAATCGGTTAAGTATTTTGGTCATGAAAAAACGAGCATCAAACATTTTTTAAACTAGAATAATTTAAGCAAAATTTAGTTTTGGCTATGATTTTTGCATAAAAACAAGCGCAGGTCATCTAGTTATAGTATGTTGATGCTGTTATATACTTACATTTTTATTGATATTCATTTTTGTGCTTTTAGATGGATAAATGAATACTGAAAATAATTTAGCAAAGCAATTTTTATATTCCTAATTAATAGTATTCGTTTTATTATAGTTACGTTTATTTATATTACTTTATGTATTCGTTTTATTATAGTTACGTTTATTTATATTACTTTATGTATTCGTTTTATTATAGTTACGTTTATTTATATTACTTTATGTATTCGTTTTATTATAGGTACGTTTATTTATATTACTTTATGTATTCCTTTTATTATAGGTACGTTTATTTACTTTATGTATTCGTTTTTTATAGGTATTCTTTTTATTCGTTTTATTAGGTACATTTATTTATATTACTTTATGTATTCGTTTTATCTATAGGTATATTTTCTATATTACTTTATGTATTCGTTTTATTATAGGTATATTTTTCTATATTACTTTATTACTATTTTTTATGTATTCATTTTATTATAGGTACGTTTATTCATATTACTTTATGTATTCGTTTGATTACAGGTAAATCCGTTTTATTTATACCTTCCAAATTAAAATTTTTATTTAGCTATTTAACTACATTTTGTGTTTTGATATCAAATAAATTTATCGTATAGCTAATATTTCAGGAAATATCTTATTTTTTTCTAAAAAGTTACTGAAAAATTAATTTTAAAGATGTTTAAGACATTCTATACTATCTTTCTTACCTTAGATTCCTTTTAGCTCTATTCATTATTATTGTAACAGAAAAAAAGAATGCATGTAATTTATGAACTTAAACAATTTGTTATAAATTATTATATACTTAAATTTTTATTGATATTCATTCTCAGCTTTTACATGGATAAATGAATATTGAAAATAACTTAGCGAAGCAATTTTTATATTCTAAATTAATAGTATTCGTTTTATCACAGGTATATATATTCCATATTAAAATTTTATTTAGCCATTTAACCACATTTTGTGTTTTAATATCAAATAAATTTATGGTATAGCTAATATTTTAGGAAATATCTTATTTTTCTAAAGTTACTGAAAAATTAATTTTAAAAATGTTTAAGACATTCTATACTATCTTTCTTACCTTAGATTCCTTTTGGCTCTAATTCATTATTATTGTAACAGAAAAAAGAATGCATTTAATTTATAAACTAAAACAATTTGTTGTAACGGAATGACACAAATAGTTAGTTTTAATTTGCATTTCGATTTGCTTTCTTCTTAGCTTACAATGAATAATGTATCACTTTATTTTGTATTTATGTTCTCTTTTAAGATTTAAACTATACTTTATTTCCCCTTTCTTGTTATATAGCTGTTGCTTATTAGATTTTTTTAAGGTAATTCTAAAGTAATTAATACTTTTTCAAGGGTAATTCAAATTTTTACTAAAACTTTATATTTGTTCATTTGAATCTGAAATAATCTGATTTTCAAAATTTCTAATTCAATTATATCTTAATACTCAATATGTACATATTTATAGTAGTGGAGATTAATTTATTATTAGATTAGTTTGTTTCAGATTAGTTTATTAGATTAGCTTATTCTTTATCTTTATTTTAAATATTTTGTTATATATTCTTTTATCCCTTATAGATAAATTTATTGCGCAATCAATTAATTATGACAAGCATTTTCCTTATAAAGTTAATATTTCTGATTTATAATAAGTAACAAAGTCATTATTACAGATGCACGTGAAAAATTGCTTATAAATCGTGATTGGTGATTTTTATTAAAATACTTTTAATTAAAACGAAGCTAAATTATACTTAGAATTGATAAGGATTAAGTCTTAGAATTGATGATAGAAGTTAAATGATATATATCTGTTCTGTGATGGTAGAAGTTATATATATGTTATATGATAGTAGCAGTTAAAGGTATAGAAAAAGCAAGTAATATAAAAAAAAAAATTTAAGTCAATTCCTACTTTTTTCACTATATTGCAGAAAAGTCCTTTACAAATAGAGTTGAAATTTTCCTCTTACATCTGGTGCCATCTATTATTAGATACACGCAACTTAAATCTAAATAAAATATAATTAATTAATTAAATTTAATTAATGAATTAATATTTGAAAAGCTGTATTAACATCAAGTGTCATCCACTACAAGTTCAAAAAAAATGAAAAAAAAAAAAAAGTATTTTATTAACGATTGAAAATTTGAACAAGATATATATAGTGAGAGTGTGAACAAATAGAAGGAATTGAATAATCCAAAAAAATCACAAGGAGTAAATTTACAATATTATTATTAAAGGAATAGCTACATTAAAGGTTTAAATGCACAACTTGAAATAGATCAATCACTAGAAATTAAATGCTAACACACAGATCAGCCCTCTCTGATTCTAGTATGTAAGAAAAATATTTATATAAACCATGCACATGTATGCTTTAAAAGCTGAAATAGTATTTTTCCCAAACCATTTTATGGGAACCAGTTGTGTGGAATAACGTGTTAAACGTAGCAAGTTTGATGAATCACATAAAGTAGACATTGATGTGACAATTCTGCTATGGCGTGAAATCGAATCATACTTGGCGTCAATGGGAAAAGGCAGCAATGTTTTTCTCTTCAAGGTTTCTTGCATTTTCTTATTTTTATTCATCTGGTGAATTCAGCCGCATTGAAAAACTTACTGTCATACTAACAACACTGTTCTTTACGATAATGCTCAGTATTATAAACGTTAAATGTTAGACCATATAAATAAGTTCCCTTTTATAAATAGTATATTTTCATAACAAAAGCTTTTCAAAATATTTAGGTAAGAAGGAAATTGGAATTGAAAAACTTACTGTCGGAAACTGACTGTCTTTTATAAGTAATATATTTTCATAACAAAAATTTTTCAAAATATTTAGGTAAGAAGGAAATTTGTTTCATTCAAATTTATTTTTTTTTTGCTTTACAATATTCAAAACTAAATTATATTTTTTTTTTTCTCTTCAAGGTTTCTTGCATTTTCTTGTTTTTTATTCATCTTGTGAATTCAGCCGCATTCAAAAACTTACTGTTATACTAACAACACTGTTCTTTACGATAATGCTCAGTATTATAAACGTTAATTGTTAGGAAATAATAATAAGTTCCCGTTTATAAGTAATATATTTTCATAACAAAAGTTTTTCAAAATATTTAGGTAAGAAGGGAATTTACCCCATCCAAATTTATTTTTGCTTTACAAAATTCAAAATTAAATCATAATTAAATTTGAGAAAGTTTTAATATGTAGAAACTTACAATCACTAAAATTCTTCAAGCTTATCATTTAAATAATAATGAAAAAAAAAAATTTCAAAAGTAAAATGATATTTTCTGAATTAAATAAAGAAAGAATATATAAAATTGTGGCACAAATTTATTTGATAAATCATTACATAAAAAACAAAACTTATTACAGAAATATTTTAAAAATATCAGTGTTACTTTATAATTGCAATATAAAATTAATACATAAATGTAAATACTGGAAAAAGTTAGTTTAAGTTTAGGATAATTGCTTTACTGTGTTCCCATTTTCGTTTTGACAAGTTTAAAAGTTTTTACATTTATTGCAATCTTGCTGCTCAAGAACAATGCAATGTGTGGTTTTAAATGAGTTGCTTTTGAAATGAATCTACATTGTTCCACGTATAATTGCTAGTCGAAAAAAAGCAAGAGCTCTATTGAAAATCTTTTTTTTTTTTTTTTTCATAACTCGAATTTAATATCATCATATAAGAAAAGAAGTTAGAAACTCGTCTCAAAAGAAAATTAAATTAAAAATTAATTAAAAGGAGTAATTAATGCTACATTGTAATGTATGTAAGATTCGTTATTTTGAGTAATATTATTACATACTACGTATATTATCATTCAACTATCCATCTGTAATATTAAAACTTTTGCAGAGTACTGCTGTGCCCAATAAAAGGAAATCATTACATAATTTTAATCACTACAGCTATGTAAATTAATTTAGATAATGTTTCAGAAATATTTTGAAATCCATAAACTTAACATGGAAAGCTAATAGTTATATGTTTCTAAAATGAATATAATATTTTAAATGAAGTGAACTTTTTTAGTAAGCTTATATGGTACAGGCTTGAATAATGAATTGAATAGATATCTTAATGAATAACTTAAACTACTTTTTAATAGATTAGAGCTTACTATTCTGAGGAACTCAAGTGTAATAGTTAATAAATTTGATGTATTCATAATCGAACGGTGGATTTTTTTATTATTATATACTAGCAGAACCCGTTGTCCTCCAGAAAAATGCATTGCAGAAAATTACATATCGCGAATATATTCTCCATGTTTCAATATATGTGCATACTAATTTTCATGGATATCGTTTGAACGGCATATAAGATGAGATGTTGCAGCACCATCTGGTGGCAAGTAGCAATAAAGTGGATAGCGGGAACATTTTCCAAACTCGAATACATCTTATTACTAATTTTCATAGCGATTGGTTGAACGGTATAGAAGTTGATATACTGCAGCACCATCTGATTAATAAAGGATATAGTATACTTACAAATAATGTAGTGAAGAGTTTTTTTACTTTAATCACTGAATTAATATCAAAAATAACTGTTGCTGGATCAGACATGTATCTTGAATTCTTGTAAAGAATCAAAGCTAGAAAATAAATCGATATATGAATTCTTAATATAAATTGATTCATTACTGTCATACAGTTTTATAATGGCAAATAACAATACTGAAATTACATTTCGTATTACTTTCCTTTATATTTCAATCCATTTGTATTGTATTTATTCTTAGAGCTGGGAATTATAATCAGTTAATTTCGCCACAGATATACTGTGTATTGCAAATTATTTCGTTAAATAACGCATGTGTGACATTAATTAGGATATTAAATTTCCATAAATTATACATTTAGTGTAACTGGGGTTTGTTGATCACCTTTATAGACATTTTTACAAGTTTAAAAAAAAAGAAACTAAATGATGCAGTGAGGATATTTTTTTCTTTAATTACCATATCTTTTTAACTCAAGTGTTAATTAAGAAAATTAATTACAAATTTCGTTACACCTCACATCCATATTATTATATTTAAAATGTTTCATTATTTTTCATAAATTACAATTTAATGCTAACAAGTTTACATTTCTTGATATTTTGAATCTCTTTTCTTATTTCAAGTGGATGGTATCAAAATTTACAATGCAATCATCTTAATATTACCAATTGTAATAAATACATTATTAGAAATAATAAATAGACATAATTGTAATAAGGCATTTATTAACTGTTTCCGATAATTGAAAAAAAAAATGCAACATCTGTCTTTAAAAAACATATTTTCATATCTACTGACACATTTATTCATTTACGACATTCCTCGTTTCCATGCAATGGAAACGAGGATGCACCTTTCCATGCATGCACCTTTCCATGCATGCACCTTTCCATTACACACTTTCCATGCATGCACCTTTTAAATAAATCAATCTCATTTTCAATGTAAAAGAGAAAAGTTAATTAAAGTGCAATACTGACAAAGATAATTCTACTAGAATACATCTTTTTTTGTAAATAGTTAATCGCAAAGCGTACATACGTGGACCTCTAATTTTTTTATAATTATAATTACCATCGTTAATAAAAAGAACAAAAATCTGATAGAAAATTATTCACTACAGAATTTCTCGACAAGAAAATACAATTTTTATGGTTTGGCTGCACTGATAACTTTATTTACGATGTATAGTTAGGAACATAAAAATAGCGTAGAGTAGTATTTCGAGTGTCAGTATTATTGGATTATTTGAACAAATCGTTAATACTTGATAAAAAATAATGCCAGATATATTAAATATGTATAGTTTTAATGAATAATGCTCGGAATAATAATGCATGATGTATGCCTAGAATGTATGAAATTCTTTCACTTATAAACTACTATTAACGTTCAGCGGCCACAAATGTGGACATTATGATTTTGTTGTGCATTTTTATTGATTTCCTCAATTTTCTTTAAAAAGAACGTCATTTTTTCCACTGTAAAAAAATATTATTTTTAAGGAAAAAAAATTTTTTTAATTTTTTACGATTTGTTCAAAGTATTTACTTAGAAAAGTTATCGAATTTTTTTATATAAATGGCATTAATAAATGAAAATTTACTACTTATCATTCTACTTTTTCATCAAGTCATTTTTCAAGCTTTAACCTATCCTACAACAACAACAACAACAACAACAACAACAACAACAACAACAACAACACAACACTCACGCATACGCTGTCCCTCTAACTGCTTTCAACTAGTGAACTCTGTATCATTTCAATCCCTTTTCTTGTTGTAAATTTAATAGACATTATGTCTACTGATATACAATTTTTTATTATAAAAAAAAAAAGAAAAGAATTTTTTTATTAGAAAAAGAGATCACTATAATAGGATTATAAGAAGAAGAAAAATTCTGATAAATATTTCAAAAGGAAATTGTGGTAACAGGTTTGCTAACTGAAATGTGTTAATAAGGAGAAAAGAAACTGTTTAGTATAGGAATTATTTAATTACCAAAATGTTGCTAGTGCGTGGAAAGTCAAAATCCCATAAATTTCCGATAAATTTGAAATGATTTAGCAATTAAACAATTTTGAGTTTATTCCATCCTTTTATGAGATAACCGTAATCTAGCTATAAGGGTTGTGTGTTATGGGTCGTTTTTATATTTAAAAAGCCATTAATTTATTACCAATATAAGCGATGCTTTTGTAATTTTTCATATTTTACAGTCCCCGTTATGTTCTTTATTTGAAGGAAAGTTTTTAAATTTTGTCTTTAATTTTTTCTCAACAAAAATACGGAAAAAGATCAACCAAAATATGTAACATTACGCCAAAAACTTTTTAGGTTTGTCAACAGAAATTTTGACAAAATCAAGCCTGGTGATAATTTTTCCCTGATATAAAATGTTTCTTTTCATTACTTTTTCATATCCAGTCTTTAATTAATCATGAATATACTACAGTTTTAGAAATAACTAATGTTGAATAAAATGTCAATAAACAGATTTCGATGTATTTACTTTACTATTAGTGAATCTTTTCTCTATCACATATTAAACACTATAAAATTTCAGACATTTTCTGATTTTATGATACCGTAATTCCCATTCATTGATCATTATTCTTTCTCAAATATTAATTCAAAACACGTCCTATCAGCTGCAATTGGCAGAATTATTGTTCTAAATGCCTTAAAAGCCGTTTCTTTCAAAGTACTATAGGATGATTGATTGGAAATTTGAATAATGTGATTTTAAATGCTTTTAAAAAAGAAAGTGAACATTTGGAAATTTATCTTTCAAATACTAAGCCTTTAATATTTTTTTCTATACAATGTTTAAAACAATTAGAAGATATTATGATTTTGAATAAAAAGAGGCAGATAAAAGGTTTTATTGACTCGTACGTGTATTAAGTTTTGAGAAAAGAAAACAATTCACAGAAGAAGAAAGCATTTAATTTTCTCCATTATATATGTATGTAAACAAAAGGAGCACAATTCATATCTATAATAAATAAAAATAAAGCGTTCCATTTCTCGAATAAAAAAAAAAAAGTTTTAATAAGGGACTCAGTTTCCGCTTTTCAATGCTACATACTCCTCTGGGTATAGAATCAATAACACTATCAAAGAGATACTGGAGTATTCCCTTCCATACCTATAGAAAAAAGCTTTCAAGTTACTAAAAAATATTTCTGGGTGCAAAAAAGTTAACAACAATCCTTCTCTCAAGAATGCAAGATTGACTTCATGTTTGGGGAATATGCTAGTTAATCCATTCGATTGATTCCTTAGTGGAAAAGAATATCAACTACTTGATGAACACATTGTTACCTAATGTTATTTTCCTACAGAAAGAATCCATCATTGATTGCTACAGCGTAAGGAACCCCAATAGTTGTCAGGAATATATCCCTATATTGTTGAACTGTCATTGATCCTGCTGATGTACAAGTTGGCGCAAGCATTGACAGAGATACCAGTCAACACCACTGCAGACCTCCACCAATTCAGACAGCTGCGGTATTATTTAAAGTGTCACGTTTTCCTAAATTATAGGCCCTTATTGCCAGTATATATATCAATGCTATACTTATCCATGAAGAAAACATTACTTCATTCATATCTTTACCAAATGATATACTCTTGTGCCCACTTTCTGTGTGCAACATGGTACCCCTCTGTTAACGAAATGCAAAGTATAGATCTGGTGTATATAATGCCACATTATGGAGTAGCTTTCGAACAACTGAAACGACATTCTGGCACCAGTACCCCTATGGAGCTGATGTGGCAGAGAACGTTCATACAGAAGTTTCACATGGCCCTTAGTGTTAAATACCGATCCTATTTTTGTGCTGTTGCAAGTCTACGGCCTTATCATGATTTTCGGCTAAAATGTTCTGATTCGAAATACAGAAAAATAATTTTTAAGTGTGTAAATAGATGAGAAATTAAAATTCGTACTACAATAAATTGCATTCAGCCAACCTTTAAACAATTGGCTAAGCCATAATGTTGGGTCATAATGTTGGGTTGATAAGGGCATCTTTTATAATCCTCTTTTGCACAACGAATGCTGAAAAACTTTTTTTCACACACTATTTAAAATGCGAATTTTTTCTATGTCACAAAGATTTGTATATTCCCGAGTTCGTAATTTTAAAATTTGATAATTATAATTTTTATCCTTTACTTCATAATTTCTAAGAAGATAATAGATTTTATGGTTGCTTAATGCAGAACTCACAATATCCTTTAATAGTTTTAATCAGTGTATTTATCGTTATTAGATAAACTTGTGTTTAATTACAAGTTATGAAAACTATATATATTATACTAAAAAACTATATTATTTATACTAAACAATTATTTCAACTATGAAAGGAATCGGATATTATTTGAAAAGCTGATTTTTTTTTTTTACTAATAAAAGGTACGTAATTGGTTATTAATTCAGTATTTTTATTTACATCTTAATAAGAAAAATAATTTAAATAAACTACTTTAGCTCAGTTTTTCACACACATTCGAAAGAGGTTTTCTTCAGAATGTAAAAACATAAAGAGCATCTATTGTATACAAATCCCATTTAAACAAAACGCTGCATTTTGAAAAACAGAAGATCTAGTTTTAAATCTAGACACCAAAGAAAGGAAAGGAAAGGAAATGTAAATAAAAAAAAGCATTTGAATGCTATTGTTTTATATTGTTATTTATGGGGGGGGATTTTTACCATTGGTTTATCTTATTTTAAATAGAGTTAGTAGGAAATTAACTATTTATTACATTACTCTTTTATCATCAAAGTTACGACATTTAAAATATTCAATCGGCAATTTCTTATAGTTAAAGTTTAAACTATAAGAAATTATTAATCCATAGTCTTATCCTAATTATAAATGCAAGCTTAGAATTTATCATATTGTTACGGATGCTATGAATGGCCTATATACTTTAGAATAATCAACAGATTATAAACCCGAGGTTACGTGATTTATCTCATGATAGTGACGTCACATGAATTAAGTCCAATATCAGGCTCCAGTTATTAGCTTTGATGAATAGTTGGAGCTTCACCCTAAATTTCGACAGCCCATATACTGAGAAAGTGGCCACCTGGATATTGACCCTTTAGGACCAATGAGAGAATATTCTGATAAGTTGCCACTTGTAGTTTCCAGTTCTTTGCTTCTACCTTGAGAATCACTCAGAAATCGATAACACAAAAAACATCCTTTTTTCCCTAAAAGGTCATCTAAAGTTACGTATGTAGTATAACATCTAAGCAAATAAATGACCTTTCTAGTAATTTATTATTTATTCCTTTTGCACTCTATTCAAGTAGTAGAATAAAAAAATGAACTTTTCGGATAGATAAAATAACAAAAAAGTAAAAAGCACTTTTTCATTTTCTGAGCTTTTAAATTAATATTTTTAATATATTGAGATTTCCCTTAATTCTTTATATCTTGACTCTTGTTGACATTCTATAATATCTTGATAATATCCTTTAATATATGATATATACTATGAGTCTTGTTGGTTCATGATTATATTGGTTATTGGACGTAATTTGTACGAAAAATACGTGTTATATTTATCAATTTTCTGCTTAAAATCTTCAGTGATAGAAAAACATTTTACTTTCAGTAAATACTGCTAATCTAATTTTCTTCTTCTTCACCATCTTGGCCCATATGATGAAGTTGTCATACAAACCAATGATTAAAACTGTAAGCTTGATTTTTCTTGTTTATATATGTATTATACGCCATTCATATTTTAATATCGAATTTTTTCTTAATATGAAGTAATGTGTAACATTTAACACCTTTGAGCGTCTTTTCTTTTATGTAAAACTTTAAAATTTTAGACATTGTAAGTATTTAAATTCAGGCAATAACATGAAATCCATAAAACCAAATCCATTCCATCTAATGAATATCATCTTTTATCATCCTACTAAAATTTCTTTCGCCCATGCAATATGGTTTTCAGTCTAAAAAGGAACAAAGGAATCTGCTAATCTAAAATGAATACTGCTACTGAACAAAGGAATACTGCTAATCTAATATGAATACTGCTACTGAACAAAGGAATACTGCTAATCTAAAATGAATACTGCTACTGAACAAAGGAATACTGCTAATTTAAAATGAATACTGCTACTGAGCAAAAGGAATACTGCTAATCTAAAATGAATACTGCTACTGAACAAAGGAATACTGCTAATTAACGAACTCGTTTTTTATATGGCAGTAAGAAGAATATATCTCAAATTATGTTTGAGGTTAATTTTTAACCAAATGGTACTTTTAGCTAGTATATCTCGCCTTCTCCCTAAATAATAATAAAAATTAAATTGCAGACTGTTTCCTTTACAAAGCTCTTCTTATTTTTCTAAAATAATAAAATTGCCACTTTTTATAAAGAAATCTCTTAGTATTTGCATTAAATGAACTGCAGATGACTTACATATCTGACAAAAAATGTAATAGCTTTAATTTTGTTATCCATATTCAGGACTGTAGTCTTAGGTATATTTGAGTTTGATAGTTCAAATAAAAAATATTTTTTTATTATCTTTTAGGTAACCCGAGACTGAAAATAAAATTCTCTAAATAACTTGACTGTAACGTAACAAGAATTAAATCATTTATCAGTCAGAAATTTTTAAAAGTTAGTGAAACGAACCTATGAAAAATTTAATTCAAAATTTTTTTCTAATCTAATTAACTTCAACTCAGTGTTGAAAATTAATGGTTGACTGATAAATCTTAAATGAAAGATACTGGGTTTTTTTTTTGTTGATTAGTCTTTTTCTAACAGACATATTTACTTCAGACATGTTCATGAAATAAATATCAAAATTCATTATTGGGTTCTACTTATATCATATATTCATTAGTGGATAAATCATATTTATGTACTGACATATGCTTAAAAGATTCTTGAGATTTATTGAATTAAATTGAAATGAAAAATTGCTTAAAAAGATTTTAAATATATCTATTTTTCTACAAGAAGACGAGTAGTTCCATGATTCAATAATTTTCTAATTCTAGACAAAAATCTTAATCCATCGAACTAAATGTGATTTTTTGTTTTTAGAAAATTGATGGATAAACATTTACCACTTGTAAATAAATTATATTCTTATTTTTTCTGTGGTTTACGGTTTTCAGTTTTCAAGGATTTACTATTGCAATGGGGAACTACTTGTCGTCAAAGTCTTTTTGAACAATTTTTTATGTCAATTTAATTCAATAAATCTTAAGAATCTTTTAAGCATGTGTCAGTACATAAATAATATATGATTTTACCCAATAATTACAAAAGAGTTATATTTGTATTTATTCATCTATGAGAAGTAATATAAAGACGAAAAGTTTCATATTTTATACATTTTTATATTTTATCACATTTTTTTGTAAAGGCAATGTAAAAGATTTGAAGCTTCCTGAACTTCAAAATCATTAATACTGGATTTATAATTTAATTGAATCATTATGTTACTTATGCAGTTAGAAAGGAAGAAATTTTTCATTCAATCAAATTACTTATAAATAAGATAATAATTAATTAATTTTAATGTATATTGTAATAAAAAACGGTTAAAGAAAACATTGAACTAGCACTTATAAATTTATAAATGCTCATCCCTACATATTGGTTGATTTAACGAACAGCAAATAATTGCTTTGATATCGTACAGCAAAGCCTGTTTTTCATTTCTTTTTCTGTGATTTTTAGAAAGGGTTTTCGCACAGTACAAGAATACAATAAAAAAATAGATAGAATAATAGATAAAGTAAAAATAGATAAAACAACAAAGTAAAAAGCACTTGTTTTTATTTTCTGAGGTTTAAAATTGATATTTTTAATATATTGATATTTCTCTTAATTCTTTCTTGATTCTTGTTTTGATATTATAAAATATCCTTTAATATAGTGTATGATATATTATGAAAGAACTTCATAATATATCAACTTTAAAGTCATTAATACTGAATTTGTAATTTAATTGAATCATTTTGTTACTTATGCAATTAGGAAGGAAGAACTTTTCATTCAATCGAGTTACTTATAAATAAGGTAATAATTAATTAATTTTACTGGATATTGTAATAAAAAATGGTTAAAGAAAACATTGGAGTGGCACTTCTAAATTTATAAATGCTCTAGCTTATCCCCACAGATTGGTTGATTTAATGAACAGCAAAGAATTGCTTTGATATCGTACAGCAAAGCGTGTTTTCATTTCTTTTTTTCTCTTTTTCTCTTGTGTTTTTTATAAACTTTTTTTCGTGCAGTATAATAGCACAATAAAAAATAAATAAAATAACAAAAGTAAAAAGCACTTTTTTTACTTTCTGGGGTTTTAAATTGATATTTTTAATATATTGAGATTTCTCTTAATTCTTTGTATCTTGATTCTTGTTTTGATATTCTTTAATATATATGATATATTATGATGTTCTTTCATAATATATCAACTTCAAAAATCATTAATATTGGATTTATAATTTAATTGAATCATTATGCAGTCAGAAAGGAAGAACTTTTTTCATTAAATCAAGTCACTTATAAATAAGGTAATAATTAATTAATTTTTACTGGATATTGTAATAAAAAACGGTTAAAGAAAACATTGGACTGGCACTTCTAAATTTATAAATGCTCTAGCTTATCCCCACAGATTGGTTGATTTAATGAACAGCAAAAATTGCTTTGATATCGTACAGCAAAGCCTGTTTTCATTTCTTTTTCTCTCTTTCTCTGTGTTTTTCTTTAGGAAGGTTTTTAGCTTTAATAATCTTCATTTGACTTTAAACATAATCTTCTTATCACTGGCGACCAGAAACGTTTATTTGATTTCTCCTCTTTAATATCCGTCACTGTGATGAAAAATAAAGGATTAAGGCAGTTATTTATCTCGGGGACAACAGTGTCCCTTCGATTACTTTTTATGAATATAATTGAAAGGATATTGGATTCATTTTTTCGAAGATGGAGCCTCTGCGCTATTCTAAAAATATTTATTCAGAAAGGGTGGGTTTTTTTTTTCTCCAAAAGCTCGTTTATCCCAATCGAAAACTTTCATTCCATGATTTTACTCCATGGATTATATGAAATTTCAAAAGGTACGCCATTGTCTTCAGAAACTCGTATTTTGGTGGTAAAGTTTAAATATTTTTAAATTTAAAAGCAATTATCGATAGATACTTACAGACCTAAATATCTTATCCTCCACCACCATACAAAAGCATTTTTCAAAGGTTCCCTTTGGAAATCTTCGTATCACTCTTTTTAAAATAAGTATAAATAAATTGCAAGCGAATAATTCTTTTGTCCAAACTCTTAACGGCAGTTTTACAAACAATAGCTTTAAACTCTTAATTTGAATACTTGAAATAATTAAGTTGAGCCTCTTCGATTAAGTTTTCATGAATATTTAATCCTAATCAATGAAATAGAAAAAAAAGTACAGCTATCATTCCCTTTTTATGTCTAATATATAAAATATTTTCTTTATATGAATTTTGAAGCTGCTTATCCTTTATAGCTTTAAAATTTTGAATTTTCTACAACTTTCGCCCTTATAGTTCGTATAATTTGAACGACTTTTTTTCTCTTGTTAGGAAGCACTCCTCTATTAAACTATTTATGATACATTGCTTATAAATTCAAAACAATAAAAATGTTTAGTTCATGCTGAGACTTATTTGAGTCAATGAAGAATTGATTTTGAAAAACAATATCTTATATACTTTATGGTATTTATTTGAGGAATTATCTGCTCTTAATCTAAATATTTGTCTGAAACAAGCCCATAATGTTTTTAAAATAATTCTTTTCATTTAACTCTTTAAAATTATTAAAATAAAAATAATAATTAAATTAATTTAAAATAATAATTCCTCAAAATAATTATTTTCATTTTTTAACTAAGAGTCATGCTTCATTTTTTTTTTTCCTACTTTGGAAAATTCATTTTTAATTTTCTTCGAAATTTAAAAATGTACTAAAAAGGAATTGAACAATATGTGCTCTAATATTTCTACCACTTTCTATAAAAGCTTTTAAAAAAATATATTCTATAAATGGTATATTAAATAAACTGTTTAAATCTTTTTGTGATTTTCAACTTATTTAAAAGTGACAGCTTATTGGGGAAAGGATCATTCTTTCGTGAATAAGTCCTAATATATGAAATTTTTTATTTATTTTTATATATATAAATTTTAACAGCAGCGAAATATTTTCAAATGTGATTTAAGGTTTTCTATTAATTTTATGTCAAGAAATAAAGTATAGACTTAGTAAATAATAGGTTTTTCTATCTTTCATCCACTAAAAGAATTACTTCAAAAATTTCAAAGATCTCTCTTATAAAGGAAAAAAATGGAAAAGGAAAATTTCTCTCCTTAAAGTAAACAATATTTCAAAACTTTCAGTGCATAGCACAAAAAATTAGATTCATAACAGCCTAAATATTTTTTGAATCTGATTTTCGTAAAATATTCAAACATTTTTTTAATTATTATTATATTTACCTATCTTAAATAATAATCCTATACATGATTGAAAAAAACAATTCAGCACTGGAAAATTCCTACAAGATATTGAATACTTCACTCAAATCCAACTATAATTTTCTCGCTTCAAACATTAAAAAAAAAAATTTCCTACCTATTTCATCAGAAAATTAAGTTAGCATACAATAGCAGGAAGGCAGGTACAACAAAAAAAAATCATGTATATATTAGGTGCTGAAACTTGCCATGTTTGAAAAGAGATCTATAATGCATTACAGTGAGGTTAAACTTTCTCTAAAGAAAAGAAATCTTATGTCAAGAAATAAAGTACAGACTTAATAAAAAATGTTATTCTATCTTTCCTCTACAAAGAATTTGCTCAAAATTTCAAAAGATGTCTTTCAATAAGGAAAAAAAAAATATTTCAAAAAAATTCTGTGCATAGTACAAAAAAATCAAATTCATAGCAGTGCTAGATATTTTTGAATCACACCAATCTGATTTTCGTAAATTTTTAAACATTTTTTTTTTTTAAACTATTATTCTATTTACCTATCTTAAATAATAATCCTATACATGACTGAAAAAAATTCAGCATTAAAATATTCCTGCAAGATATTGAACTCTTCACTCAAACAAAAAATTGTAATTTTTCTCGTTTCAAACATTAAAAATCTTTTTTTGCTAACTGTTTCATCAGAAAATTAATTTAACATACAATAGCAAGGTACGAAGCATAGTAGAAGAAAATACAACATACATTAGCATACGAAGCATAGTAGAAGAAAAGAAAATACAACATACACTAGCATACGAAGAAAATACAACATACACTAGCAGTAGCAAGAAAATACAACATACACTAGCATACTAAGCATAGTAGAAGAAAATACAACATACACTAGCATACGAAGCATAGTAGAAGAAAATACAACATACACTACATACGAAGCATAGTGGAAGAAAATGCAACAGACACTAGCATACGAAGGCAGGTACAAGAAAAAAATCACCTTGATGCTAAAACTTCCCATGTTTGAAAAGAGATCTGCAATGCATTGAGGTAAGGTTAAACTTTCTCTAAAAGAAGTTAAATAAGAGCTTAACAAATTCCGCTACTTTCCTCATTGAGGAGCTATTCAACACCAAAATTAAAGAACTTAAAAGTAAACAGAATTTTAATTCTACCTCGCCTCTGGTTCACTCTTTCGGTCATTTTTAGTAACACAAATGAAGTTTATTTTTCCTCTTCTTTCCCTCAGTTCTCAATTGCTCTATTCAGATTTCGAAATTTTCTACATTTCAAAGTGGAATAAATTTCCATATTTTAGTACAGGTTCTCTCGACGAAGGCTTTTGTTTAAAATCTGTTAATGTCACTGTAAGCTTAAATAAAAAAAAAAACCAAGAAGAATTTCCTTTTGATGGTAGGACTTTTTTTTTTTTTTTAATCTGGTTCTAGAGAGATAATTTAAACACATAAATATTCGATACAGACAATGCCTATGTGGGTTTATTTTTTTTTTTTTTTTACTGTTAAGCTTTATTGAGTTTTAAATTGAAACTGATATATTTAAATGTCTTTAATTTTTTTTTAATTAAATATTAAAATGTCTGTTTTATATCTCTTTAGATCCTTCAAGTTCGATTAACGCATGTGAACTGTGCATCGCATATAAAAACTTGATTTTCAGAGTTTCTGCTAAATCTGAATTTTTAAGAATACATTTTAAGAATATTTTTTTACATACAATTTTTTTCCAAAGTCATTTATTATTCTTTTTATACACTCATTACACTTTGAATAAAAATAAAATACAATGTGATACGAAAAATCCTCCCGGTAATTTTTTAATCGTTAGTTTAAATAAGTTGTTACAGTAACCTTCTGAAATTTTATTTTTTAATCGAATACAATAAAACTTAATGAAAGTCGATAGCATGTATTAAATTAACTTTTGTATATGTGGTGGCGGTGACATGGATGTTTGTTAGTGGTTCAAAATCTACGTTTCTTAAACTGTAGGTCCCGGTCTAATTAGCCCAAAGTGTTCACAAAATGACAGTAGAGTGAGAAACTAAACCAGATCTGGATATGTGATGCAAATATGTACTTTATTTCTCTTTTTACTAAATGTTTTTTAAGCTCATACAGGAATAATAACTTTCTAAAGGTTAATTAAATAATAACAGAAACCTTGTGTTGTCCATAGTTTTATAACGAGTAGTTCCTGAGAATGGAGATTGGTATTAGCTTTCAAGAAGTATTTCATGAGTAGCTTGCCTTGTAGATGTTATATTATAGAAAACTCGGAAAAAACTCAGGCAGGCAGATTATCTACATTCGCACAATATGCTGATATAATCGTCATCGAATTTTATTGTTTCTAAAAGTAATGACCGCAATTCATATTATTACTAGAAATCGGATGTTTAAGGGTTGCTGGTTAATAAAGATTTGAAAGGTGAAATAAAGATAGACTAAGCGAAATTCAAGAAAATTTTTAATTAATCCCATTTTTACAGTAAATGTTAAAAAAAAATCGCCCATCAAGACTAATGCAAACGTCACAAAGTATTTCATCAGTGAATAGCATGTGTGCATGGAAGCCAACCTAGCAAGCATGATTGGAGAAACGATACAAGAAGAGGATAATTAATGTCTGCTTTTTCTGCAAATGGATTCTTTGGTCATGTTAAATATTCCAACGAGCAAACGCCTCTCATGTTTAAAGAAGGATTTGGCTTTTTTTTTTTTTTTATTCCAGTTCTGGAAGTTCTTGCTTGGATCAAAAATACAATTGTGGGTACTGAAAAAATCCACTTTCGAAAAGTTGCCCGAGCACACACATCCTAACATTCAGTTGTCTGGTAGAAATTCCTTCCCTATGCAATGTTTTAACAGTTCGCCACTTCTGTTACCAGCCCCCATATATAATATGGATATCTGCATGCTTAAATTTCATTTTAAGATGCATACTGTTAAAATATGAGAATGATACCTTATATCACTGCAAGATATTACCAAATGACCTAAGCCCAACATTTCAGAACCCATATTCTATGGCAAAAATGTTTATTTGAATCCCTCTACCATCCTTTGCAGCTTGATCGCATATTTTTCTAGCACTCTATAGACTTAATAACATTTGTACAACCGTAAACTTCTATGAGTAATTTATACTAATCAAATTAAATTTTTCAAGAGATAATACAAATTAAGTACGTCGTATCGCAATTTTATACAGAAAAATTTAACGTAGCTTCTGAATGCACCATGCAAGAAATAATTCGCACATCAAAATCTCATTAACATTGGTATGAACGAAATAATTTATTTCTCAACCAAATATCAGTTAGTCAAGATTTTAATTCAAAGATAAATAAAATTTTGATTGAAATGATGTAACTCATTAACGTGTTTTACGATTACTAATGAGATAAAATTAGTAACAAAAGATACAACTCATTATCATCAAATTTTAAATGATGACAACTTTAATTAAGATACAATAACTCCAAACAAGATTATTTATCTTTTGATTTCATAAGCGCAATTTACGGATGGTTAATGTTTTATGAAATGATTTTCTGATGATGTCCACTTTTTCAGTTACATTTTATTTTCCATAAGTTGAATGCTCATATTTTCTTTTTCTTGTACTAATTAAAATTGAAGTATATGGGAAATCTTTTACGTTTGAACGAATGATAGTTTCATTTTTGTCTGATTTTTAAAGAACATAGTGTAAGCTTATTTGATTTCATAAAAATATTTTTAAAGATTATATTTAAAAATATTTTAGTCTTCTATCAACTTCATCAGTTGTGTTCCTTTTTTTCTTGTGAGAATTTTCTTCTTATTGAATAGCTTTTTTTTTTTGTTATTGAATAGCTTATTTTATATAATTATAATTTTATTTATATTGTAAATTACGTGGATCAATATATGTAATGATTTACATTGAATAAAATCATGTAATAATCAGAGAAAATCTGAAAGGATAAATTTTTCATTATTATAACCTTAATATACAGGGTGATTATAATTAAAGTCCCACTTTCAAAATGCTGTAAAAAAAGAACCACTCGTCACAATGAGTTCAAATTTGAACTGAAGATATTTGACGAAGGGGGAAACGGTATGGCATCAAAAAAACGTTCCACCGATTTTTCCTATCCAATTTGGTATGACCATGCCGTGGTGGATGGGCTTTCCCTAACAGTGTCACAACTGTTGAATGACTTGGAAGTCATTTTTTCCGTCAAAAAACCAAAACAATCAAGCATATTGTACACTATAGTTGGTTTAATGTGCAACTCATGCCAAATACGTTGTAATTTCGATTCATAATATCACTGACCGCCGAATTCACTTTTTATGACGCTTACAGGGCTATCTATTAATACACTTTGGAACCTTTCTCTGATGCTGTGCCTTTTCCCCTTTCTTCAAGTATCTTCAGTTCAAATTTGAACTCATTGTGACGAGTGGTTCTTTTTTTTTTTACAGCATTTTGAAAGTGGGACTTTAATTATAATCACTGTACACAAGTGAATGTATTCTATAGAACATTAAAATGTGAGAATTTTTTTAATTTTACAAAAATTAAAATAGGTTTTAAAAAACTTCTAGGAAACAGAAAATAATTGCAGTGTTATGACTGAGATTGCTTCTCTGATTAATTTCTTTTTTCAGAAATGAAAACCATATTTAACTCAAACGTCTAATAATTATTGTCGGAAAACAATGTTTGGTATTACATTGTATACTGGTTTATTTGTTTCGATGAACTGGAATTATAAATAAAAGTGTAAGATAGTTACTTGAAAGGGATGAATTTTAAATGAATTGCTTCAAGTGTTTTTCGAAATAGATGGATTTGCCATTATTTTGACTTTTAACTTGCTTCTTTATATATCAAAATATTCTCCTCATTTGAAATATTCTCTTAAGTTCAATATGCTAAAATATACAATAAGTTATACAATATTTTAAAATATTATCAGCCCGACTCGTGGCTCAGTGCCAACGCGGGCCGCTGGTGAACATTAGGGCGGAGGTTCAATACGCTGGTGGGTTTGTTGTTGACACTGTTGCAAAAATGACATGACTCGATGGCGTTTGTGATGTTCAGTATCTTGCCTCCTAGTCAGACTACCTACGCAAATACGTGGTAGTTTCCTCTTAAACGTCATCCTGGTAGGCACTGCCCTTCAGCTTCACGGAGCCAAGTCGTACTTTTGCCTACGGGTGCTCCATCACAACAGAAGTTTCCCCCTTTCCCTCCTTCCATGAGAATACACGAGTTCTTAAACTGGTCTAGATGTTGCTATCTACCAAGTGGGATAACAATCAAAACAAAATATCATCATTAATTGTACAGTTTTTGAAATAAATGATAGTACATCAAGGTGCTTCTTTCCTTATTTCTTATAAGGAAATATTTTTTTTATTTTTTCCCACCGTTCTCTCAGACTAATTACGTATAATTCAGTAAAATTATAATGTTTTCAACGTGAAAGTAGTTCTCTAAAATGACTTGGGAAAGAAACTAACGTAATGATTAAAAGAGAACCAACAAACATCACTAGGGCTGTAGAAACTAACAATATGGTAGCTATACAATTATTTTAGGACTACCTATAATTATATTATGATAACTTTTAACTTTTATCAAATTTATTGATTTTTCTTACTGCTGGTATTTTTAAGTTATTAACTGTAATATTGCTGTATCAAAAAAATAAATAAATAAATAAGGAAAGCTTAGAAGAAGCTGTTAAAAATACTGATTTTTTTTTTTTTAAATTTCCTATCATAAAAAAAAAAAAAACTATTTGGGAAAATTACGTCATTTTGTTTTAAGTGGTTTTGTAAGTTACCTCTATTATTGCTGGGTAAAAAATTTTCAGTTTGACTTCACAAAAATTATAATTAGTTTTAATCCCCCTTTTTTAAGTAAATCTATTTTTAACAACCGTGTTTGTTTCTCTGATTTCTTTTTCTTTTCCATTTCAAAATTTTTTTCTTATACTTTGACCAAGAATCGCTAGAACACCAACTCCACCAAAAACTCTCTTATTGAATTTCGTGTAGTGTAGTACTTTCGTTGTGTATCACACCATTTCAGTTTAAATTAATTAATCTCAAAAAAAAAATGGTCCGTGATGAGAATTAACCAAAGTGTACACACCATCGTGTGTAATTTTTTTTTACTTCTCATACTTGGACCACGAGCCGCTAGAACACCAGCAATCTCGCCCTTAACGTTTGCAACGGAGTTGAGTTGACACGGCTCGCAATGCTGTTGTGTAATGTTCGAAGTTTGAGCTATTTAAGGATTAATTATAAAGCTGTGAATAATTAAGCAGGCTATTAAGTGGAAATCTCAAGATGGAGCTGTCTCCCTCGAGCAAATTTGAAGCCAGGCTTTCGTGCCTGTCACTGGCCCTCGGCATTTCACAGAGTTATGGCTATCAATTTTCAGCCAGCTCCTACCTAATTGAAATGTCACATTACGATGAACACGCCCTTCGACAACTATGGGGCTGATCCCTTTTCTCTTTTTCTTACCGCACCTAAAAAGATGGAGATAAATTATATTCAATTACAGACATTAGGCTAAATTAGTTTCAGCTCAGTTATTACTGTAAGTTTTTGAATTTCGTGTTAAGAGCTAATTTGGCCGTCGTCTTCGCTCAAGAGATTCGCTTAAAGGAAGGAAAGCGAAAGACAACCATGAATTATTAAAACGCCTGCTTTCAAATGTCACAAACGGTCACCTTACGAATTTGCCAAAAGTTATATTCGCATCCGAAAACTTTTCGGGTGGGTTAAGTTATTCCAAGTATATTTTTGAAGAAATAAGGAAATATAGTTTGAATTTAAAATGAATACTTAATGTATAAGGGAAAAAAGGATTGATTTTAATAAAAGTTGTACTGATTTTGATCTAATTTAATATCGCTTTTCTCATCAATGGCTTAAAAATTATATGAATATTGATTTAAAAATCGAAGTTATACAAACAGTCAGTAATGGGCAGAGATGGGAGTTATTACCTTTTAGATAATTTCCAGAACTAATTTCTTCACATTTTTCTAACGTATAGGATGAAACGCAGAAAACTTTGACTTTAGATCGGTTGTTGATGACAGCTTCTTACACAAAGTCACAGTTACCACAGAAAATAAATATTACCACCACTCACAATCACCACCTAATAGCAAGGACTGCATCATGTACTAGCAATGGATTCTGTCTCTACGAATATTTAAACTAGGCCAGAAATCAGGCAAATTTTACTGTCCCCTCCTTAACAATACAAAATGCGGCCACTCTCAGTCTTTCCAACATTTTTTTCTTCCTTAAACTAAATGATGTAGGGGCTAATATTGTAATTCCATATAAATAGCAAGGTTCGTTTTGATAGAAATCAAAATATTATATTCTAAAAAATTGCTTCAATAATTGTTATTAACTAATGAGCTCATTTAAATATATCAATAACCAATTAAAAGTATTGTATGTATGTACTGCAATACTTTAATTGTAGTACAGGTATTTTCTTTTGTCAACATTCATAAAAAAAATACTTTTTAAGGTGAAAATTCATAAAATGGATGCGTTTTTTAAAAATAATTTCAAACTTTTGATCTTACAAAAAAGAAAGACCATTCTGAATGTGTACATTGTTATAAATAAAAATCTGGTTTGTTGGTATATCACACCTTATTTGATGTTCTTCCATTTCTTGAGTAGCGTTGATGTCAGGGGTGGCA
This sequence comes from Caerostris extrusa, assembly GCA_021605095.1. Classification (NCBI taxonomy): domain Eukaryota; kingdom Metazoa; phylum Arthropoda; class Arachnida; order Araneae; family Araneidae; genus Caerostris; species Caerostris extrusa. The sequence goes on from BPLR01014653.1 coordinate 63,478, forward strand.
TTTCCTGTATAGTTCTCATATCAGAAAGTAACGATTGTTTATTTCTTGATTTTTAAATACACTCTGCTCACCGAGAATTTCCTTTTGCTTATTTTATTTTGATTTAAATGTATGCTTTCAAGGGGTCTTTAACCCTTTCAATTCGGAATTCCTCAACAATGTTTAATCCTGAATTTCTACAAAAACTTTAAAATGTAGCTTTAAATGTCTAATAAATGTAACTTTAAAATGCAATAAATGTAACTTTAAAATGCACTTTCTTTTACAAATCATACTAAATATGAACTTTTTAAATTGATAATATTAACTTAATATTAACTATTAACTTAGTTACTAAATAGCTTTTTGTATATATTCTTCTATTAACTTGGCCAATTGGCTAAAGTACCGTTGACCATGATATATATCTATATTATGACAGCATTAATCTATGCAGTATAAAATAGTAGCTCCATATAAAGTTATTAATAGATTACTTTAAGTGAATTAATAGACTCTGAAAATTCGGTTCTTATTTTAAAGTAATGGTTTGTCGGGATGATTAACTGTTAATTTTCTTATATAAAATTTATTAAATCGACGATCCTCTATCTATCTTGTCCGTGAGTTTTAAATAACATTAAATAGAATGTAAAATTGTATGAAGGGAATTTCCAGATGACAGGATTCTGTTAGTTGATAAGTGGTTGCATAATAGAATGGTTCTCCAGTTGTTCGATTAGAACAGAAATCATTTTCTAAAAGACCAAATCCTTTGAGGTATGTTGGGAATAAATCATGGGTATTTGTAAGTATAATTCCTTAACTAGAAATGATTGCATTATTTTTAGAAATTTTAGGTATAATTTCTAATTTTTCCCTGCATTAATATGGCTCAAGAAAATGTTACCAATCCTTTAATGCACAATTGTTTAAGTTATTTTTGAAAAATACAAATTGCGTCCTCGTGTGGGGTGCTTACTTCAACTAGGCTGTCTGATCATTGCCATAACTACCTAGATGTACTTTTACCCAAAACAATTTGGAATCATTGTTTAAGATCTTGTTGGTGGTAGATTTCTCATGGTTCGATCTGTATTTTTAGGATTAAGGATGACAGATAGATTTGAATGATTTTTGACCAAATTGATACAGTCATATTTAGAGTTTCAGGTAAATCTATGAATTTTATAATACCAAAAAGTTCCTTTTGGATGGTATAGATGTCTCTAGAAAATTTTCCTTTCCATTCATTCATTCATTCATTTGTCATATTTAAAACAGAAAACACACACAACTTCAGTTTTTTAAGAATCATAGGTAAAAACATTAACTGCAAATTATATTTAAAGTTGTTATGGTTGCGAATTTTAAAATATATGCCGAAATTCGTAGGATGTATTTTTGAAATTTTATTCTTCGCAGTCATTTGGATTCAAGTTGCTATAATGAACTGTATATATTCTTCGACGACCTTAGCAGCCTAATGGCCAATTGGCTGGAGAGCTCTGACCGTTGACCCGCCTCAGGTTTGTTAGTGATTCGGAATCCACGTTAAACTGTAGGTTCCGGTCTAATTAGCCTAAAGTGTGCACAAAATGACCGTAGAGCGACAAACCAATCTTCGACCTTTTAGTGATTTGTATGAAAAAAAGCTTCATATTTATTTGTCAAATGTAAAAATTCTGTTCTAGTAATCGCTTACAAAGCTGATATTTGTACTATTTGAGAACTATTACCATACACTCTTCCCTATGTAAAAATGTATTTTAAATACCTATATTTGCACTAGGAGGTTCTGTCTTCTACCCGCTTGGTCTGATAATCATTGTTTTAAATTACTCAAGCTCTTCTGTAGATGATGCTAATACTAAATAGACGATGAATTCTAATAATAAAAACACTCTATTTTTGGAAATTACTCTGATAGAAATCTTTCAAGCAATGTTAAGATTAATTTTTTAAAGCTTATTATGAGAATTTCTTCTAAATGATATTATTTAGGTTTTAGTTTGTAGGGAATGGAAGGAGAACAATCCCGTCGTAATTTATTTTGATCAATATGTTGGGAATTGCAGCTGTCATTTCTTAAAATTAATATAAATACCATTGCAATAAAAAACTTTGCTAACTATCAAAATATTAGAAAGGAATTTAACAAAAGTTGTAACCAATACTGTAAGTTAAATAGTAGGTTCTTTAACCTTAGATACCCCCAACATGTATCAAGCTGCCTGATGTCCAATTGTCTGGCCTTTGGTTTTTCCGGCCTTCAAACTTCAGGTTTGAATCCTGGCGATGGCATGCATGTTTGTTAGTGGTTCGGAATTCACGGTAAACTGTAGGTCCCAGTCTAATTAGCCCAAAGTGTGCAAAAATGACCGTAGAGTGACAAATCAAACCAAGTCAACATGTATCAAAGTCCACATTACCGTGGTGCACCATCGTAGGAAAAGTGTCTTCACTGCCCTCACAGTGTTAACACTACTGTAATTTGAATGAATTTTGGAACATTGGAGGTACGCATCCATATCGAAATCAATACGGGGATTTACCGGTATGCAAGTTCATCGCGCCCGTCCTTAGCATAGACCCTGAAACATTCACAACATTGCTTGCTGGTTTTCGAAGCAAGCTTCCTAATTTTAAAAATACTCCCCAGCTATCCACCAGTCCGCTCAATCTAACCCCATGAATAATATTAAACTATATTTAAGTCCACCAAGAAAGTCATTTTCATTAATTGGCGTTTCTCTCAAATCGCTTTTATTAGAGGTATTTAATACTGAAAATTGAAACCGAAGTCTCCCTAACTGAATTTTGGTATCCAACTAAGATTTCAAGTAGATTTTTTCAACCTAGTTATGCCGAGTCGATAAAAAAAAAGAAAAAAATGAGCTACATTTCTTATTCTCTCTTTTGAGTGAGTATTAAAAGGATTTCAATTCACATTCAGAAACATCAAATATCCGCGACTAATAAAATTATTAACGCATATAATGTTATTATTATCAATAACTTACATTTGTAGAATTACTGTAGATCGAGTTCAACTTTCTGGGGTGATTAAAAACGTCAAACGAAGAAAATAACAACGTAGTACTGTCATTAAATTGCCCATACTGTAGGCTTCCGTCCGTTTTACTGTTAAACGATTCCACAGCAATAGCTTGATGTTCCTTTAACGACGTCGATTAGTGTTCTCAAGATCAAAGGAGCTGTAAAATTACTACAATTGCGGGAGTGTTGAGACAAAGGACTTTTAAATCCTACAATCATTTTCTTTTTTTTTTATTGTACAAGTTATTTCAATTATTTTCTTATTCGTGAGTTTGTCTTAATTCTGATTTTTAACCACAGATAACTAGATGTTTATACTTTCCTAATATTTTGTCAGGAGAATGAATGTAGTGTAAGATTGACTTAATTTTTCCTCGCGACATTGTTAGAGTGATAAAGTAGGAAACACTTCTTTGTTTATATGTCACATTCACTAATTCGAACAAACTATCCCGTTATTTAAAAAAACGATCCTCCCTATCTCACTGACCCAGCATAGCTTTATTGCGGCTATCTAAGAGTTAGTTATTGAGGAATGGGTAATACTTGAGACGTCCTTGAAGGAAAACCCCTCTTACTCACTGACCCCGCAATGCTGACCTTTAATTATTTTCTTTCTTCAAATTAAAAGAACCGTCAACCCGTCGATTAACTGACACAGCATTGCCTGGTTACAGAAAATCAAGCATTTTTAATTTTCACCCAAGGAGTTAAAAATTTTCATGAATATATTCGTCATTTTAAATTTATAACTCGCTTTATTTTTCATATTTTCTATTTTTAATAAAAGCACTCTCTGAAAACAATTATGAATTATTTTATCATTTTGGCTATTTCCAAGAGTTTTGATAAACTTTATTAGATAAAAAAAAGGTGAAAAGTACAAAAGAAATCAAGAGAAAATCTTAACACTGTAAAACATTGATAACGATTAAGAATTGTGGCTTGTCAAATTGTAAAGAAATTTAATTATGAATATAATATATTTATATTTTAAATAAAAAAAAGTAAAATATAAATAAGCCTTAAAGCTATCTAATATTTGAAAGAAGCAAAAAAAAATATATTAAAAAAGAATGCAATTCGATAAACTTCAAAAATTGAATGTTTAAAACAATTAACTTTTAATTTAGATTATTTTTTTTACAACTGATTTAGAAATTTTCTTCAATCTAGAATTAAGCTATTAAATGATTACAACCTGATAGCACCAGAAATGGTTCTTGTTTAATTAAAAAAGAGCTAATTAGAATTTATTCGTATTTTTAAACTAAACAAAGGTTAAAGAATAATAAATTCAAGGAAAAAAAATTAGAGTGTTACGTGTTTAGGTTTTTAAATTACATCGAATTACTGTACTTAAAAATATATTCATTTATATTTAGTTGGTTTTTTGACATAATAGCATTTTCATAAAATAAAATACAATGTACTTAATATTATATAAAATACTACATAAATACAATATACTAATACTACTGAAAATTTTAAAAGAAATCTTCTAACTGGCTTTTCGAAGTTAACACGCATATCAATAACGATTACAAAATTTTGAAAGTTGCGATACACAGTTTTTAACTTTATTTAGAACTTTTCTATGCCACTTTATTAAAATATGCATAAAAAGTTGATAGTAATAAATTATCAGCCATTTTCAAAAGTTAAGCCTCAATAGAACAATTCCATATTGCATTTTTTTTTTTTTTTTTTTCATGTTTAACAAATTTAAAAATTTTAATTTTTTATTAACTACAATGCAATTTTATAACTGAAACTACAACTTACTGTTTAACAAATGATTTGTTTTAAAACATATTATTTGTAAGGGCCAAGCAAAAACAAAAATTTGTCGGTTGTTCAAAAAAGTTTAATTCAAATCAGTTTTGTTTGATAAATTAAAATCGTTCTTCAGAAGCTGAAATTTATTTTTGTGTCTTGGAAAATGAAAGTGAATGATAAATTTAAGGTAAAAATTAAAAATATTCTTTTTTTAAATGCAGGTAACAGCTGTGAATGAATAGTGGAAGGAAGAGCCATCCAATTTCAAATACACTAATCAATTTAAGTAACGACAAATTCGATGCGTGATGTGTTGTGAAGAAAATGCGTTCTTTTTCATATGTTAAAGAGAATTGGTCCACATTTGTGTTAGAAAAATATTTATGCGAATGAGTAAAGCCACAAAGATGTGATTGCTTTCAATGAAAGGGTATGGTACTTGTATTGGGCAAAATGAATGTAAAACTATGAATCTAAAATAATTTTAAGTTTAGTCTAATTAGTAATAGATTTGCTTTTAAGATACTTCTTTTTATACTTAACATTAGGATGATCTGGATAAGCTGAATTTTGTAGGTTTTCTCTATGAATTTGCTGTAAATAGGTTTGTATGTTTCTTATGACATTCACATAAATTATAATTATTAATTATTTAATGAAGATATAGTTGATTTACTCTTAAACCATATTTTAACTAATTTTTCCTACAGATATGGCTAAAAACATATTCAAATTTTTGTTTGATGATAATTTGGCTTATATATTGAAAAGAACTTTGTGAAAACTTTATATGCACTTTTGGATAAATACGTAAGTCTCCAGCAAAATAAAAAATAGAATAAATTAAAAAGTAAATAAACCAAAAATCTGATATATCCAATTTTCTAGTTTTGCATTACGTAATATTTTTATACAAATCATTTTATTGTATAAACTTTTCACGTACAATTATATAATTTTATTTTTATTTTGTGAACAAATGCCTCAGCTTTTAGAGATAGAATTTTTAGAGAATTTGTTAGAATTTAAATAAAGTTTTGGTTTATTATAATTAAATATTATATTATATTTTTTAGTTATTTTATCTAATTGAAGAATAAATAGAAGTGCTTAAATAAAAGTTGTGTCCAATATTCTAAAGATGAAATCTGT